>VDFB02168402.1:239812-420427 GCA_007258455.2 Sequoia sempervirens
TAGTAATTGCTATTTTTAGAAATTGAGACATTACAAGTCCCCCCTCCCAAAGATTTCTTATCCTTAAGCAATGATGAATTGTATGGTTATGATGTTTTTTCCTTTCCCATGTTGCATCTTCAAATTTTCTAAAGTGCTTGATTGTACCTTTGTTCCTTAGCTTCTCCTCTTTTGTTTCCATAACTCTTTTAGGTGTCAAATTTTGTTTCCTCTAATCATATAATGGTGTAAATTAAAAAGAGATTACAATTTTCTATCCTACTGCTCTCAAGAGACATGAAACATGAAAGACATTATGTATGTTGTAAAATGGTGGCACATCCAACTCAACAACTACATTTTCATCCTCCCTGATGACTTCATGAGATCTATTGAGCCTTCCCACTCTACCTTTCTTCAAGAAACTCTAATCATATGATTGCAACCCAAATAAATCTCCAATCCAAAAATTAGAACACGCATCAAAGAAAACATCAACCCCAAAGATTCTCTCCATTCTCTTCCCATTTGCATATAATGTTTGTTGATCTTGTACAAAATGTAAATTGCAATTGAATGACCTCAGGATCCCTTGACTTTGTTGGAAAAAGTCACTTGTTGTAGAGACTCTATTATGTGAAAATAATAACTCAACAAAAGAGAGGGCATCATAACTATAGAGATCCTGGAATGGTGACATACAAAAGGACATATGATGGAGAGTGGTATGACAATAATCTCCTAATTGAAACCATCTGTCTTGGACACCTTGTTGATAATGTGCCACTAGAAATCCATCATATTCAAACTAAACTCTTCTCTCCTAAAATCCCAAAAAGAAGACACCATCCAACCCACAACTGAAACTCTTGAGAGGTTTGGAACCATTGCCATGGAATATTCCTTGCCAAAGTAACTCAAATAAGAACACATTAGATAACTCACAATCAATCATGATCCTAGGAAAAATATAAGTCACACTTCTCAACCATAAGACATAATACTCATCATCCCTATCACAAGTATGAGGCAAGTCAATCACAACCATGTCTCTAAAATCTACCAACCAAGAAATGCTTCTTCTATCACCATCCTAAATCATGGCATCAATACTTAACCTCCTAGAGTCAAATGAAAGGCTCCAGGCACACAAAAATAACCAAACAAATGTAATCATTATACTAGCATATGTAACTATGCATGCCATCTCCAATGCAATAATTAAACTATCATACATGTAATCATGCATGCCACCTCCATGAAGTAATTGCAGTGATCATCTCTCACCAAAATGGAACTAATGAAAGAATGAATTGGGTCTAGGAAAATACTTACAAACAACTGTCTAAAATTATGCCAATTCTCAACAAAAATCTACTCATGAAATGATATCTCTAAAATAAACCAAATGATGTAAGAGTATCAATCACCAAACTAAAATCCAACTAAAAACATAGGATAGTCATATATGGTAGTAACAAAAAGATCATCCCCTATAGTTAAAATGTCTCTACCAACCAACTTTACCCAAGAACTATTAAGCTGTAGGGTGAAGAGGCAATCCAACTCATATTCAAATAAGGATCTGGAGACATGCACAAACTATTTGGAAAGTGGGCATTAGTACTAACATTGAAGGTTGATCCTTTACTCCAATCTTGAGACAACATCTCATAGCAAGAAATTGTACCTTGGTCCTAAATCTTGTAATGAACTCCAATATGATCACTAAAATTTGTTAGGTCCAAATCTAAAGAATCATCATGGGTCAAATCAACATCCATCATAAATATATGATCATCAACAATCTAAAAATTATCTTCAATTCTAAAATTAGATCCATCCTTTTGCTGGTCCAAACTCCAACTATTTGAATGTGCCAAGTCATGCCCCTCTTGGATGCAATCTAACTCCTCCATTAGTTGTTTGTCATCCTTGGTCCTTTTCATGAACTGTTGAGCCTCATAGAATTGACCACTTTCCTCTAAAAGTGCTTCTTGGACACTTTCCAAAGTAAGCTTTGTAGATTTAAGCTTACTAGCGAGCTCACCAACTTCTTCCCTTAATTGCTTAGTCATGGATAGGGCCTCATTTCCAAACTTGTTAGCCATATCTCTATCATATAACACATGCAAGTAAGCTATTTAGATTTCCTTCATTATTTTCAAGTCAACATAGGCAACACTAAGCTCATTTTGATCTGTTGGTGCATTTTGAATGATGCTTTCTACATGCATGTGTGTATTATCCAATCTAGATAAAATTTGCATTTTATTTTCAATAGACACCAAGAATTGTCTTCCATAACTTCCCTCATGCATGTCAAGATTTTGTAGATCTAATACACTATTTTTTTTAGTGCGTGCAGTAATGAAAACCTTCTTCATATATTTCATCAACCTCATCATGGCTGTCCCAAATCTCATAGACACTCCTTTGACCAACTTGATGAAAATGTGTAGCATCTGGTTGAGGATACACATCAACAAGGCTACTGTGTCTATTCTCAATATCAAATGGATCCCATGTTTTTGCTCAAAATCAAGGCTGCTATATCTTTGTTCAAAATAAAATCTTCTATTTTGCTCAAAATCATCATCAAGCAACAATTCATCAGATTTGTGATTAATATCATTAACATGCCTTGTAACTTTAGTTTCATCAATGCCTTCCTCCATGCATGATGAATTAAAAACAACATTGGAATGAAAGGTAAATTCATCCCAAGATAGTTCCCCATCACGCTTATATGCTGGAACACCTGGATGCCAAGTAAAAGAGGGTTGATTGTTGTGATCAAGGTGTACATATTCATTGTGCTTCTCATGTGTGATTGCCTTTTTGAGAGAGTCATGCTTCATCTTCTTAGGACTGAAATCTTCATCGATATTTTTCTTTGTTGGAATGGTTTGGAAGCCAAACCCAAGGCCACTTGAAATCTCATCAATGAAATTATATGGGTCATCATCAAGAGCTAATTTAGAGATATCATTACCCTTTTTTGCTCCATGACCATGATATGAAAGTGTATCAGAGATCTGATCATCATTATCTACTCTACTAGAAACACCAAAGTAGACATTAATCTTGAAAAGATCATTGGATGAATCCAAACTAAGATTCAAGGCTATCAACTTGTCTTGTTCTTCATGCACAACCTTGTCCTCTATCATTTAATGCATGTCCAAAGAATAATCTTGAAACTTGGTCACATACTCATCATGATTAAAAGAACTTAGTGCATTAGACTCTCTTGCTATGGACTCTTCTACAACTATTGTTTAAATCTATATATCAACCTTTGAAAATGTAAGAGGGGGACCACCGCATGCAAGACCCTAGGTCACAGAGGGTCAAGATGCAAGAGGCTGCCCTAACTTACCTCAGCTAAATGTATTGTTTAGGGTATGTAAGGAGAGGGTAGCGAGGACTGTAGGGCCTTTCAACTAATCAACAAGCCTAAAATGCAGAAAGAGGCTAGGCGAGCTGGTTTCTAGGCTTAACACTTCGTCTCGGGAAGCTCTCTGTCCAAGGACAAAAGTGAAAACTTTGGACGACAGCGTGGTGCGCTGGCATCTCGAAAGTGTGTTGTAGTCTGTACGGCCAAACATTGGCAAAGATAAAGTCAAACCACTAAAAACTAGCTAACGGCCTAGCAAGCTAACTAAAGGGCCAAAACTATAGAACTAGGTAAATTAAATAATCTCTAATATTGTAAAGAAAATAAACAAGAGTGATAAAGATGAGGAGAATCTCACCAATGAACTCGTTCGTCAGCTAATCCTCCAAGAGCTCACACACCTACACACAATAAGAGAGATGTTGGGGGGGTGGTTGTATAGGGGTCTACCTCAGTTAGACCCTTGTTTAGGTGTTCCCACCTCCATAGACAACCAATGGAAAAGAGATAAAGAAGTGACAAAAACACAAGCACTACAAACAATACTATGCTACTCAACCAAATGATAGAGGAGAGGAGAGGGAAGCTTACCACCTCCACCAAGAGTACTCAAGGCTGCTTAGGGGAGAAATGAGAGGAACTCAAGCCTCTGCTACAATGGCGTGGTCCCACACTTGTTCTATCGACATGGAGTGTGATATTGCTGCTATGGAATGCTTGGAAGTGAGTGCAAATGAGCTTGTGAATGAGATTATGAGAGGTTGAAGTGGTGTAGAGTTCTTCCAATCCTTCATCCAACCTCTAAATGGAAGTTTAAAGACTAATTATGAAGGAATGAGAGAGGAAACAACTATATTTAGGTCGGGTGGCCGAAGGAGGCGTTACAACTTCGTTTCCAATGGGAAGAGTAACGCCTTTGATGGCTCGACCATAGGAATCTACTAGGGACGTAAGTGTGCCATGTGGAAGTCTGTGCACCACATGGGCGTCGACAGAAATGCCTCCACCGACACACAAAACAAGTTCCAAGTGGACTACCATCAGCGAGCTTAAGTGAATTTAAATCTCCGACTTAGGTTTTCTAAAGTGTATAGAGGAAAAAAGGGGAATTGCACTTAGGGTGAAAATTAAATCTTATAAATTTTCCCCCCACTTTAGTGAGAACAAGTACTGATGAGTGCTCGGTAAAGTAGATCAAGAAGAGAGTAGGGTTAGAAAAGTATACCTAAATCGTTGAGGAAGCAGCCTGCGATCTGGTGAACCCGAAGATGCAAGAAAAATGAAGGACTCCATAGTTGCTCGGGACTATGAAGTTGGAACAACAAAGTGCCTTACAGGTTCACAGACCTGCACAGAGAAACCCCCAAGATCTCTCACATGGAGGAAGCCCTAAGGAAGCAGACTCCCCATAGTTAGAAGCAGCGAAATGTCTACCCATGGATAGAACATGTTAGAAGTAGCGACACATCCACCCATAGATAGAGCATGTCGAAAGTGTCGATACATCTGCTCGCAGATAGAATACATATAAAAGTGGTGACATGTCTACCTACAGATAGAACATGTCTAAAGCATCAATATGTCTACTCATAGATAGAACACATCTAAAAGTGGTGACATGTCTACTCGTAGACATAACATGTCTAAAGTGGCTGGTCACGCAGACTGAAAAAATTTCAAAGGGGTCCCTTGGGAACCCTTCAAAAGGAGAGGGGTCCACTCAAGGGACACACTATTTGAAAAAGTAAGGTCTAGTCAGGTTTCCCCCAAGCTAGATGTGAAAGGATGAATGGAAAAAGTCTAGTTGGGCTGCCCCCAAGCTAGATGTGAAAAAGTCCATTCATTACAAAGGCTTTTGAAGAAAGGGTCCTTGAGGAACCTGCCATGAAGTATAAGGGGGGTCCACTCAAGGGACACACAATTCAAAAGTCGCCATCCTAGAGCAATTCATCATTAAGGGATCCTCTCGAAAGATGTTCACTTCATCAAGGACTTCAAATGGAAGGTCATGCCCCCTTGCGAGGGGAAGTCAAAGTAGTTCCCACTTCGGAGGAAGGTCTCCAAGTCCTTTCTTTACAAAGCCATGATGAAGGAAACACATTCTGTTAGGGTTCCAAGTTGAGAATGTGCTTCCAAGGAAGAGGTATTGTGAGGACTTTCAAGAAAAGATTCGTTGGTGATGAATTCATTTTCTGAAAGTCAAAGTGTTAAAGAACGTTGTCAGACATAGGAGGGACAACTCAAGCAAAGAAGAGAGAGAGAGAAAGAGAAAGAAAAAAGTACAAACAAAGGGCATGGGGGGATCTAGTTTAGCGGGGTCAGATCTGTCCGAGCTTATATAATAGTAGGTAACCACAATGCAAGGTGAGAGATCATCAATCCCCAACCAAATTAGGAAGAATGCATGGAAAACAAAGTAAAAATAAAAAATTGGGTCAACATGGAAGGGAAGCCTAAATGCCCCCAACACTTTGCATCATCCCCAATTTATTGAAAATGAAGCACAAACATGGAAGAATGATTATACAAATAGAAGAAGATTTATGACACAAAAAACCATGCTTGTATCCAAGTACCAACAAGGGTGACAAGGGTCATTTAGGCACACATAGCACGAGTACGGGGGAACACATTACAAAACATGCACACATGTACACAAGATTAAGAAAAGGGGACGTCCTCCTAACACTGATCATCCAAAAGGTCATCCGCTTCCCAATCTAGATCCTCATAAGGGGAAGGAGGATGAGCCTAAAAGGGTGGAATGTTAAGAGGAGGATCGTTCAACCCTCCCACAACAAGGGCCAAGGAAGAGAACCCCTGGAGGTCTTCTCCGCTGAGCTTTTGTGGAGTCAAAGTCAGTGATTTTGCAAAGATTGCTGATAGGGTCAGGATTCATCCACAAAGTTAAACATGCACCCCATGGGAGTGCTATGTCTTACTTTAGTGGATGGGATGGGTCGTGCCTGAGATTCACTGCTAGGCTCTCTGAATGATTCAAGAGTGGTGAAAAACTCAGGAGAGGTTGAGAGTGATTCTGTCACAAGGACAAAATAGGTCATCATAGGGCCACCTTGCAAAGGTGGGCTCCTCCTACATCCTTTATCGTGAGAAGGACAAGCCTCTACCTCTTTCTTCGTAGGAGGGGATGAACTCCCCACAGATGAAGCTAGAGGTGAAAAGGAGGAGGAGGAAAAAACCATAGTGGATATGACCAAAGTGTTAACCATATCCATGGGTTTAGGGAAGGGATGAATATCTGGAACGGTCATTAGCAAAGGCGGCTCCACCGAAGGAGCGATAAAGACTTGTACCCGTTTAGGGTTAGGTGCATTTTTGCTCGCAACGGAAGCCGAGAGCAGATTAGGCAGAAGGGACACAACAGGAAGAGGGAAAGAAGACACTGTAGAGGGCCCTGAAGTAGGGGCAATTGTTTCTTCCTCCTTCAGTTGTGAAGTGGCCTGCTCGACCAAGAGATCCTTTTTTTGGCACTTGCGTTCTCGCGCAAGGTGGTTCCTACGGCTCTTGGAGTTAGAAGCTAGAGCTTGCGAAGGGACAAGAGGTTCCTAATCGATCATAAGAACACCCACTACAACCGTTTCGGGTGGAGGAATGGGTTCCTATGCAGAAGCAGGGGGAGTAGGCTGAGGAGTGATGAGAGGAGTCGACTCGAGAGCCGCAATAATGGGCCTCTTTCTGCTCACTGTCTTAGGAGCAAGAGCAATAGGAGGCCAAGACAATAAAGACAAGGAGGACTCTCCTTGAAGGATCTTCTTCCTTTCATACTGAATGGGTCTAGGCTTTGTTGGCAGAACAAGAAGCTTGAATGCGGGACGCTTGGGCTTTCACCAAGCTAGCACCAAAGGGTTCTCCTGCAAACTTGGAGTAGAACTCGAGTGTACCACAGTTGAGTGAGAAGAAGCATTTGACTCGGCAGTGGAAGAGGAAGAAGGAGGATCGTAAGACTGCTTCTCTTCTTTCCTCTTTCGGGCCTTGGTGGCCTTGCTGTCAGCCTTCAAACAAGCCTTATGTGAAATAGCATAGGGCGAGGGAGGATACCTCACCTTCGGCCTTAGACGTCCTTTCTTATAGTTCTGATATGTCTTATGTAAAAGGTTTGTCTTAGGTGGAAGGGGACCCATGGACGCAGGCCATGGGTAATTGAAGGAGTAGCTACCATGTGCAACCAACGGTCGATAACTGGTGTCATGGATTATGTGCATGGAACCTCTGTGGATAAATTTCAAACATTTATGCACAATGGAGGGTACCACATTCATGACCACCAACCAAGGGATACCCAACCTTACACGAAAGAGTTCAGACCCAGGGATGATATCAAATAGGAGGTTTACAAACTTAGGCCCGACTAAGACCGATAGGACAATGCTACCCAAGGGGGGTACAAAAAGGCTGTCATGTGTGTGATTGAAACTTATGGGAGCATCATATCCATCCTTATGGAAAAAGTTAATTAGCATAATCTCCTCTGTTATTATATTTACTTGTGATGTCGGGTCAACGAGATCACCTACTACGATATTCCCATTGATCTATGTAGGAATGTAAAGAGGAGATGGTTCCCTGTTAAAGCCCATCGACAAGTCCTGTGAAGTAAAGGTTATGCAAACATTACTATCCACAGGCTGCGTAGAGGGGATGGTTTGATGTATGAAGGAGGCCATTATGCACACTAGGCAATGCTTTCATAGAATCCCCAAAGGTTAATGGATAAGACGGTGACCCAATTAAGGTTTCTTTGTGCAATACCTTTGGAACCTTCCAACTACGTCAACTAGGGGTCGTAGGTTGGGTTGCAAGGTGACAACCTTACAACACTCACACCTACAACACTCCTAGAGTATGAGGAAAGGAACTGTCAGTATCACAAGAACGGAACCAAAATGGTTCACGTCGGGTTCACCAAAAATGTAAGAGAGGGTGACCACCACATGCAAGAGACCCCAGGTCACGGAGGGTCAAGATGTGAGAGGCTGCCCTAACTTACCTTAGCTAAATGTATTGTTTAGGGTATGTAAGGAAAGGGTAGCGAGGACTATAGGGCCTCTCAACTACTCAACAGGCCTGAAATGCAAAAAGAGGCTAGGTGAGCTAGTTTCTAGGCTTAACACTTTATCTTGGGAAGCTCTCTATCCAAGGACAGAAGTGTAGACTTTGGACAATAGTGCAACATGTTGGCATCTTGAAAGTGCATTGTAGTCCATACGGCTAGAAAATGGCAAAGATAAGGTCAAACCACTAAAAACTAGCTAACAACGCAACAAGCTAACTAAAGGGACAAAATGACATAACTAGGTAAATTAAATAATCTCTAATATTGTAAAGAAAATAAACAAGAGTGATAAAGATAAGGAGAATCTCACCAATGAAATCGTTCACCAGCTAATCCTCCAAGAGCTCACACACTTACACACAACAAGAGAGAGAATGTTGGGGGGTGGTTGTATAGGGGTTTGCCTCAGTCAGACCCCCGTTTAGGTGTTCCCACCTCCACAGATAGCCATTGGAAAAGAGATAAAGAAGTGACAAAAACACAAGCACTACAAACAGTACTATACTACTCAACCAAATGATAGAGGAGAGGAGAGGGAAGCTTACCACCTCCACCAAGAGCACTCAAGGCTTCTTGGGGGAGAAATGAGAGGAACTCAAGCCTCTGCTGCAATGGCATGGTTCCAAAATTGTTCTACCGACGTGATGGAGTGTGATATTGCTGCTATGGAATGCTTGGAAGTGAGTGCAAATGAACTTGTGAATGAGATTATGAGAGGTTGAAGTGGTGTAGAGTTCTTCCAATCCTTCATCTAACCTCCAAATGCAAGTTCAAAGACTGATTATGAAGGAATGAGAGAGCAAATGGCCATATTCAAGTCGGGTGGCTGAAGGAGGCATTACAACTTTGTTGCCAATGGGAAGAGTAACGCCTTTATCGGCTCAGCCGCAGGAATCTGCCAGGGATGTAAGCGCACCGCGCGGACGTCTACATGCCACGTGGGCATCCCTGACAGTAATTCCTCCACCGACACACAAAATAGGTGCCAACTGGACTGCCATCAACGAGCTTAAGTGAATTTAAGCCTTCGACTTAGGTTTTCTAAAGTGTATAGAGGCAAAAAGGGAAATTGCACCTAGGGTGCAAATTCGCTCTTATACATAAAAAAATCAACAAAAAAGTCTACCTGAATGTGGAATTGGGAGTTCATACCTTGGTACCACCAATCATGAGTGTCTCCTTTACAATGCAAGATCACATACTGAATAGAAACTTGATCCTCCATGGAACTAGAATAGTAACATTCTTGCTTCTCAAATAACCATTCTTTGACTAAGATCTTATTTGACCCATCAAAATTTGGAGTTAAATATTTTGTGACTATGCTTCCAAGATCTCTTTCATTAGAGAATGAATGTTGTTTGTGACCCTTGATGGCCATCATGCTCTACATATGAGTGATATAATCACTATATCCAAGATCATCTTGTTTGACATATGTTTCTCTGATTACTGCTAGTTCTATTGCCAAATCTTCAGAAGGATCACCAACATTAGCCATCTTTAAATTCTTCTCTTCCCTTTGCAGAAATTGATCAAACCCTCAACTTGGAAAGATCATGGCTCTGATACCACTGTAATGTCCCAAATTAAAATAAACCTCAAATATAATTGATAATATATAATTTTTTTTATGTCAAATCTATAAATATTAATTTTGATCAAACTTAATTTTGGACAAATCAGGTAATTTGAAATAAACACCATGCACCAGATGGAAATTGGGTAATATGTAATTGAAGCCAAGTGAATTATTATATATCTCCACATGGAATTACATCATTTTTTATATTAAATACATCAGATAACAACAATCACGAACAATAGAAAATCTGAAAAGTTTGGAGATCTTTGTTTCTATTAAACTGAAAATAGATGCAAATCGGGTAGGATAAAAACTTCACCAAAATGTTTTAAACTAACAAAAAAAGATGTGAAACTATTGTAGAATAATATAAAAATTATTATAACATTAAAATTACATCAATTTTTTGTCATAAACAGTTGCTAACAAAAAACTATAGCTACAACAAAGTACCCAAAGAGATCCTCAATTGGAAGCCCAAAACTCATCTGAAACTAGTGCAATCTCCATACAAACTCACCACAATCTTCATACACACTTTCCAACAAAAAAGTACATATATAACTACTGTAATAACATCAAGATATGCTTATCATAACAAAAAAAAAATTTGAAACTCAAGAATCCACATTGTGCACTCCAAACTATACCAAACTCCTACAAATAAACTAAGACAATTTACCAAGCTAAAGAGAATTTAGTACAATAGAAATATTTGGATGAAATTACATCTAGAGAACTTTAGAACCACTATCTTTGAGCCTCAATATCTTTGGTTTACCAACCTTGGAGATCTTTTCTTCATTGGTTTATCGGCCTCTAAAGAACAACAAACACTTAGCCAAAATCTGCAACAAGAATCCTCCAAAATAATGCCCAAGTTCATGTTTTATTGAAATATCTTCAATTTCCAAGTCAAGGACCCAAAAGTCACGACCAAGGAGAGATTTCCTTTTGGATGTAGTGCATGTAACCTTTGGTGCCAAGTGTCTATTGATTTCTTTCACTCTAATGCAAGTTGCCACTTGTCTTAACTTGTCATAAGCTACTAAAAGCCAAAAATTGCTCCAAAATAACTCCTCCAAAATTCCAACACCCAATTGGACCTAAAAAAATAAATTAAAAATAAATATCTCCCAAGATTGATTTAATAAATTTGTCTTGAAAGTACAAATTACCCAATTTATCTGTAGGTACCAATTGACAATTTTGAAAACCAGATTTACTAAAAATAGTAATTGCTATTTTTAGAAAAGGGGGCATTACAAATCACTTTTTGGAGTTAAAAGGCTTAATAAATTAATAAACTAATTTTAAAGGGGAGTTTGTGGAAAGTTCCCTAAAAATCTTAAAAAAAGGCGAATGAAGAGCTCATTTGGTATGTGGAGTTTATTCTTTTTGATATTTCTCTCTTAGAAAACCCTACATAGTTCTAGAGATTTGGGCTTGGTCCATCTTAGCATTCTCGAGGATGAAAAACCCTCTTGAAGAAGACTAGATATGGTAGTGAAAAATCTACTCTAACTGGTATTTGTTGGAGATATCTTACAGGTATTTCACATTGCATTCACAGTTGGATTCAATTTTTTTGTAAAAGTCTCTACATAGATAAATTTTGTAGGTATTCCAATTAGATTGCAAAATCTTAGTGTTGGACACCTTGCCTAGAGTTTTATTTGGATTTTTCTAGTGTTTTGAAGTTTTGAATGATTTATTTATGTTGGTCAATTTGGATATTGAAGTATATATCTAATTATGGATTAATGGTGTGTAATGACATGACCATATTGTGCCCTATGTGTTGGGGTTTCTAACTTTAATGTTTGCAGATTTGTGCCTTGGAAATGGAGTTTCTAAAAGCTTGGATCATGGTTTTTTTTGTCTAGTTGTTGTTGATTGAATTTTGAAACTTGTCCTTAAGCTGATCTCATATTATTTTAGTGTTTGTTGAACTACTGCAAACTCAAAGTTCATTACTGTTGTTCATATGTTGTTCATACATTGGAGATTGGGTTTTCTTGTTGGACATAGCATTCTATAATGGAAGAACCTACTGAAGGTGTAAATTATGTTTCTTTCTGAACAACACAATTTAATTTTATAATATTTTTGTAATCTTCGAGTTCTTTAATGAAAAAATATGGTGTTATTTTTAAATCAGATCAGGTCTTTGTATTCTAGTGATTATTGAAAGTATTTACTTTAGTAATCTTTATTTTGAGTTACATGTTTAGCTCTATAATTCCTTGCAAGTCTGAAACAAAACATTAAAACCATAAAGAAAATTGTTTGTTAAAATGACATGGTAAATAATGTAAATCAGTAAGGTTGCCAAGTATTTGATAAAAATACCTTCATAGTTGAGTAGGTGAAAGAAGTACAAAAAATTGGGTAGCAAACATGGCAGCATACTACACTTTGTAGTTGATGTGCAAGGATTTATAGGGGTTGCACTACCTCATGGAATAATTGAATTGTAAAACTTACAAGTTGGATAGTAATATATTAAGGTAATCATTTCAAATGTTTATGGCTCAATCTTCAATATTGGTAAGAAAAATGTTCAGATTTCTTGTTAGTTCTTTTAGAATATTTTTTATGGAGATCCTTGGGTTTTAAGCAAATAATTCAAAGTAATTTTAAATATGAGGGTCAATGCACCAATCTGTGACACAAAAAAGGTGCCACTTTTGAAAAAAAACTCAAAATTGCTCATTTTGCGCATGCTAAACTAGTGTTTCATTTGGCGAGTGCCAAATTTGTTGCTCGCAAAATGCAAAAAGATTTTAAAAAAATCAGACATTTTCAACTCATATTTCTCAATCCGTGCCTTGTTCTCCCATTTTCTGCTCTCTCAAGTCACACTCACCAAAAGGAGATCAAATTTTTCTTGCAATTCTTTGCAAGGATGCCGCTAAGATTTCAAAGAGGTCGAAGAGATCAAAGAGGTATGTATTTTTTTTTTAATTTTGAATTAGAATGCAGATTGAAATAGGTATTTTTAAAAAAACTTTGTTTTAATTTGCAAGGAATCAATCTCCACCTCCAAACATTGAAAATTCACAATCACCCCCTCATGAAGAGACTCCTAAACAAGAACAATCTCAAACCCCTCCATCAATTCGTAGGCATCCTCATGGAACCCAAGAAAATATCCTAAATCAAATTGAAAACAAAAAAAGAGACATTGAACACTTGATTGGAAGATTAACTGAGCATCTTGAAACCCACCCTTATAGGAGAGGGATTATTAAATTGTTGAAGTCAGTTGTATCACATGTAGGATAAATGAGTGAGAACATTAATTTTTTGTTGAATAAGAGGGATGAATTAAGAAAATTTTATGCTAGTGGTCTTTCATATGCAGATGTGAAAAAATAAAAAATTAGCAAAGCCAACTTGTGTGCCATTTTTACAGATCTGAGAACCAATGCACCTTTAGCACTTGCATGTAGAAGGTTCCCCATCTAGTGGTGCCACCATGAATTAGTTAAAAATAAGTTTAGGGAGTGATGGTGGATGGTTTTTGATCAACCTCCATGCAATAACCATGAGGTACCACAATATTTTTTGAGGAAACTCTATATTGAGTTTGTCCTCAATATGATGCCAAATTATTTTGACATCTTAGACATTCAAGGTAGAGGTGGGGGCTCCACACATGATAGACTGGGTGCATGACGTAATCCATAGTTGCCACCAAGACCCTTGGCCAAACCCATGGTGGAGCATTTTGTCATTCCTTCCGTTGTAAAGGATAGTATCGAGGTGGACACGTTGGAGTCAATTAGCTCACACACTTAGAACATTGTACATTGTGTGAGGCCTCTAGTAGAGCCTAATGTGGTTGAGACTTCTAGGCCTAGAGTTCCACCCCACCATTTTCGTGCCTGCAATGCTTTTTGCACGTATGATTATTAAAGTGCTTGGGATGCAGCTACACAACTTACATTAGCTGTAGAGGAAATTGTTATGATAGATGCATTACTGAATGAAACATTCGACATTAATACTCAGGTAAAATTCAACAAGTTCATTTAATTTTGTTTATTAAATTCTATTTTGAACTTTAGGAAAAACTAAATTAGTAGAATCAATATGATGAAAATTCAGGGTCAGAGTGTTCATGATACGTGCACCATTCCTACATACCCTTATTTCTTTTCAATGTCGAGTCCACAGGTATGCAACTAGAGTTAAAGAAATAATTATTGCATGTGAATAGTTGAATGTTATTTGAACGATTGTCTCATAACATGCTTTGGGAGCCAAACAATTTGCTGGTGGACCTTCGAGCTCCACACCTCACTATTCATGTACTCAAACAACGTTCACTCATGTAACCTTTATTCATTAATGGTCTTGTAAAACAATGTTAGCTAGTTTTGGTAATTTTGCATATACAAATCTAAAAAATTGATGAGAAACACAAACATTGGAGGAACGTGAAGTGGAGAACGAATGAGACTAATTTGTGCAATTAAGAAATTGAAAGCTTGGAGTTGAAATTATTTCTTATTTTCTATGTGTAATGAATATTCTCTTTGGTGTCAATTCTCATATTATAGCCTCACAAAAATATTAATAGTTTAGGATATAAATGATTATTTACTACTTATAGCTAGTTGGTAAATAAGTCAAAGAACATGCTTTACTCTCAAATGGCTATTGTTATCACCTTTCCTAGTATTCACTAGTAATATGTGCCCATGATTCTAATAATATCTTGTCATATCCCTTGGTTTCCCTATGACCACTAGCTCTACCCACTTGCCTTGTACAAGATGTTATTGGAACATGCTAATTAGTGGGAAATCGTGTCTCACATAGTTTCTTTCATGCTCATTTTTAGGATACCTCATCATTTTAACCAAGTTAACTCTTACCTTCCACCATCCCATAAAATATCACTTGTATCATCCTCCTCACCACACATTTTAACCAAACATGAAGAGTATATGACTTGCGATGCACAAACGAATTATGTTGTAAGGAATCTACCATGATGTCTTATTTTCCATATCTATTAAAGGGTGTCATGCTTGGTTGGTATTGTATTATCCTAAATAAATTTACCATTCAACGTCCATCTCATTCTTCCATTCCTATAATCACACATATTTTAACCATTTTATATCACATATCCCAATCTTTAACACCTTATATATTATTCCACCTTCCTCCATATTTCATCTTATACACATATCCTTACAAGAAACCTTTCCTTCTATTCATTATTGACCAAATCTCTTATACATTATTACTACACACCTCAAGTTCCCACTTCATGTCCAATATTCAAACCTTAGACGTTTCCTTATTCACCTTATTGTGTAATATTCCCTCCTGATCATATCCCATTAACCTCTAATAGTTTTCCTTAAATGTTTTATTATCCCATCCTAGCTCATCCAATTAATCTTGACTAATCCATTATATGTTCCATTATCCCCTCTTGATTGTTTCCCATTATCTTCTCCTAATTCTCTTTATGTTCCTTTATTCCTTCCTAATCCAATCCCTTTAACATTTAATAGTTCACCCTATTTTTTGTTCCCCTCCTAGCCCATCTCACTAATATCTACTAGTCCATCCTATGTTTCATTATCCCCTTCTATTCCCATCTTATTGTACCCTCTATTATTTCACCCTATGTTCCATCATCCCCTCTTGGTGTTGTCCCTCTATCCATTCTATATTATACCATCTTTGTCCACATTTCATCCTATACAAATTATCTACACTTGAAACCTTTCCTTCCACTTATTATTGACCAAAAATATTCTCCATTATTACTACACACCTCAAGTTCCCACTTCATGTACTATAGTCAAACCCTAGAAACCTCCTAATTCACCCTATGTTCCATTATTCCCTACCAATTCCATCCCATTAACCTCTAATAGTTGGCACTATATTTTGTTATCCCATCCTAGCCCATCCCATTAATCTCTACTAGTCCATACTATGTTCTATTATCCCCTTCTATTCCCATCCCATTACCCTCTCTTATTTCACCATATGTTCCATTATCCCCTCTTGGTATTTTCCCATGATCTTCCCCTAATTCATCTTATGTTCCTTTATTCCCTCCCAATCCCAACCCATTAACATCTAATAGTTTACCCTATGTTCTATGATCCCCTCTTGAACCATCCCACTAATCTCTACTAGTCCATTCTATGTTCCATTATCCCCTTTGACCCCCATCCCATTGTACCCTCTATTATTTCACCATATGTTCCATTACACCCTCTTGGTCTTGTCTCTTTATCCATTCTATGCTATACCGCCTCCATCCAAATTTTATCATACACATATTGTTACAAGAAATCTTTCCTTCACTCATTACTGACCAACTCTCTTCTCCATTACTGCTGCACACCTCAACAATCAACTTCATGTGCTATAGTAAAACCCTAGGTCACACATCTTAATTCATATTATGTTCCATTATCTCCTCTTGGTCTTGTCCCATTTTCTCCTCATAGTCTCATCCCATTATCCCACCTCATTCATGCCCTATGCCCATATTCACCCTATGCACTCATCTATATCTTCACAATTGTTGACATCATCTCTCTTAAAAGCTAGGAGGACACTTACATCCACTATTCCATATTTCCACACAAGTAGAATATGACTGTCCATCCTGGGTACTATGCCAACAAACACTATTATTAATCATGCACAATGATGCATGATTTGGACTATTCTTGTGATCAAGAATAACGAGTTCACTTGAAGTCTACAATTATAACTTCAACAAGCTTCAACAAGCTTCAAAACCCTATCTTTTGTCACATGTTGTCCTTTAAACATTGTTATGAACTCTAGTTTCTTACCATCACCATGGGACTACATTACTTTGAGGCATTTTTTTCAAATAGTTCATTGCCTTTTCTATGCTTTTAATTAAACAAATAAACTAATGAAAGTGATAAAAAACTTCATATTTGTTGTTTCATTTTCAGATGTTGGTGGATTGATGGACCATGGAGTTGCTGTAGCAATAGCTAGTTTTGATTCTTTGAGAGGGGCATGCAACAAATTACTCAATTTTACATTATATTTTCTCCTTTATCTAGTCTATTATTGAAAATTTTCATGATACTTGTATGTAGTTTAATTTCTATCTTGATGGTTGATACAAGTGGTTTTCACTCCATCTTGTCAACGTGGTTTTCACTCAATTTCTATGTATTAACATATATACTTCATATTATATCAGTTGTAGCTCCAGAGGAGTGAAGAGAAGTGGACTAGTGAGTGTGTTTGAAAGAAAAAAGAACCAATGGATACTCCATCTAGCTGACCGTTGAAGGAAACACATGATCTATTTCCTTCCTCTAGAGGGAAATGACTATGTATTAGGGTTTCGTTGTATGCCTACGTGGCATTTTGGAACATATGTTTTGTACTATTGATATATGTGACACTTTATGTCCATATGGCTATTTTGTAGTAAGCCTATATGAATTTATTGGATATATTTTATACTTTTATCAACATATATCATTGTATAGCCTTACGACTTTTTGATTAATGCAAATCTTATTTTACCATTTCCATTCTTGGATTATGTTATCATGCCTATTGTGTAAATTATATGCTTGAATGTTGTAGGCATGGGTGTTGTTTACATCTAATGCTTAAATAATTACTGTCAATATCTCAGTAAGCTCCATCTAGTGTGTATTGTGTAAATAAGCTCCATTCCTGGTGGTTTGTATCCTTTCCAATGCTTCCATTACTTGTGCTTCACTTATTCACATCTTACTAACACCACTATCCATGAAAAAAATAGTCATAAAACACTTATAATATGAGGACCAGCAACGTCAATGTTTCATAGTTATAAAAACTTTAATCATTGTCTTTCATTTTCTCATGGTCTTGACATTTATTATTTAGTTAGCCCTAGCATTTCTCATTGTTGTCCTTCATGGTTTTTCTTGAATATTTATTAATTGATTCTGAACAACTTCAATATTTCCTAAGAAGATTCACCAAGGATTTATCATTTACTTATGTGCTAATTCAATGTTCTATGATATTGAATCAATATATAAAAGGCTACAAAATTATATATTTCCCACCACTATGGATTCCATCTAGATCTTATATTCATTATGAAATTGTGTGCATGATCAAACTCATGCCTACAATGCTTATAGGCTAGATTTTACACTCCTTTTATGTTACTGGTGACATGTGGCCCTTGGAATCCATAAGATAATGGTGTAGCAAATGAGCACATTGATTTTTTAGATTGTATTTTAGTAAAGCCTAATGTTACATACTCTTGTAAGTAAGAACTATGCTTCTAATCAATTGAACATATCATTCATATTCTTTCTTATGTTCTTCAATCAATGAATTAGTTGGATGAAAGTAAGAAAGTAAATAAATAAAACACACATTGAAAGAGAGACTTACAAAAAAAATATTGAAGTTGTGCTTCCTAATTTCCACTATCATCTTGCAACATTTACAAGTTAATTTGGGCTTTCAAATACATTGGGGCCTTGTCAAGAACATCTATAGTTGTCTATTAACTTTCCTTCTTATGGATTGCATCCATATTCAATCTACGTGTCTCTTGCACTCATCTATAGAGTCATTTTATATTCCTAATTTGAAACTGCAACTCACCAACCTCCATATTTGACTTCCAAGGGTTGTACTAATGCTTACACAAGAGAATCCAACTCATAGAAGATTCTAAATGCCCCCCACACAAATATATGGAAGATAAATCAACTCAATTGCATGTTGGTCAATTGGTTCCACCATTTATCTCATTTGGAGTAACATCCATTGCAACCAAACCCATCTAGGTAAGATTGTCTTTTGTTGTGTGAGTTCATCTAAAGCCAAAACCTATTGTCTTAGTTAAGTACCCAATGGAAACTGTCATGACTTCTTACAAGTGGTATGGAGCCAAGAATGTACAAATAAACCCTTAGCCTTCTTATACCAATTAATCAAACCGATCACTCATGAGTGTTCATGCAAATGGTGTGAAGCTTGGGATGTTTGGATTAACCCTCGGCCTCATACACCGATTCCTCTATTCCTCAATGTGGTGTTCTTTGTAGATTTTCCCTTTTCATCAACTATTTTGACACCCACATGTTTTATCTCTTTCATGTAATCATACGCTTTTGGTGTGAAAAACTCAAACTTGTTAACTATCACATGAATCTTTCTCTTTTCCTTTGTTTTGCATACCATCTTAAGGGATTGAGTTAGTTGAATGTAGCTTAGACTGATTTGACATGTTTGGGTGTGAAAGAGGATCATGCCTAGCCTAAACTTACCCATCTAGACATGTTGGAATAGTCCGTTTGGTCACATGAGTTGTAGAACAAAAGTTACACCCCTTTGCAACATTACATTGCTTGCATTTGACACTTTTTCCATCAACTAAAAAGTCGTCACCACTAAAAAATGCCTCCAAGATATCAAAAAATGAGAGAGTTTATTGTAGAGGGGCCCAACACAATCTTGTAGCCTTGGATGAGAAGTTTCTAAACATCACAATTTTTGAGTAATAGCCCGTCAAATATTGCAACCATTTTTCACTTTGGACTCTTAAGGGATTTAGTTGGTTGAATATAGCTCAGACTGATTCGAGGTGTTTGGGTGTGAAAGAGGACCATGCCTAGCTTAAATTCACCCATACGACTGTGTTGGAATAGTTTTTTTGGTCACATGAATTACAAAACAAAAGTTACACCCCTTTGTAACTTTACATTGCTTGCATTTGACACTTTTTCCATCAATTGAAAAGTCGTCACCACTAAAAAATGTCTCTGAGATATCAAAAAATATGAGAGATTATTGTAGAGGGGACCAACACAATTTCACAGCCTGATATGAGAAGTTTCTAAGTGTCACGGTTTCCAAGTAATAACCCATCAAAGATTGTAGCCATTTTGCACTTTGGACTCTTAAGGGATTTAGCTGGTTGATCATAATTCAGACTGATTCAGTGTGTTTGGGTGTGAAAGAGGACCATTCCTAGCCTAAACATGTCCATATGGACATGTTGAAATAATCTGTTTAGTCACACGAGTTATAAAATGAAAGTTACACCCCTTTGCAACTATACACTACTTACATTTGACACTTTTTCCATCAACTGAAAAGTCATCACCATTGGAAAAAACCTCTGAAATATCAAAAACCAGGGGAGTTTATTGTAGAGGGTCCCAATACAATCTTGTAGCCTTAGATGAGAAGTTTCTAAGCATCACGGTTTTCAAGTAACAAACCATCAAATATTGTAGCCATTTTGCACTTTGAACTCTTAAGGGATTGAGTCGGTTGAACGTAGCTCAAACCGATTTAGGGTGTTTGGGTGTGAAGGATGATCATTCCTAGCCTAAACATACCCATTTGGACATGTTGAAATAGTCTGTTTGGTCACATAAATTGTACAACAAAAGTTACACCCCTTTGCAACTTTGTACTGCTTGCATTTGACACCTTTTCCATGAACTGAAAAGTTGTCACCACTGGAAAACAACTCTGAGATATAAAAAAATGAGAGAGGTTATTGTAGAGGGGTCCAACATGATCCTGTATCCTTAGACGAGAAGTTTCTAAGCATCACCATTTCTGAGTAACAAATCGTCAAAGATTGCAACCATTTTGCACTTTGGACTCTTAAGGGATTTAGTTGGTTGAACGTAGCTCAAACTGATTTGTCGTATTTGGGTGCAAAAGAGGACCATGATTAACCTAAATGTACCCATCTAGACATTTTGGAATAGTCCATTTGGTCACACGAGTTGCATAATAAAAGTTACACCCCTTTGCAACTTTACATTGCTTGCATTTGACACTTTTTCCATCAATTGAAAAGTCATCACCATTGGAAAATGCCTCTGAGATATCAAAAATTGGGAGAGTTTATTATAGAGGGGCTAAACATGATCCCATAGCCTCAAATGAGAAGTTTCTAAGCGTCACAGTTTCTGAGTAACAATCCATCAAAGATTGCAACCATTTTGCATTTTGGACTCTTAAGGGATTTAGCCAGTTGAACGTAGCTCAGACTGATTCATCATGTTTGGGTGTGAAAGAGGAGCATTTCTAGCCTAAACGTATCCATCTTAATATTTTGGAACAATTCGTTTGGTCACATGAGTTGCAGAATGAAAGCTACACCACTTTGCAACTTTACATTGCTTGCATTTGACACTTTTTCCATCAACTGAACAATCATCACCACTCAAAAATGCCTCTGAGATATCAAAAAATGCAATAGGTTATTGTAGAGAGGCCCTACACAATTCCATAACCTCAAATGAGAAGCTTCTAAGCATCACAGTTTCTGAGTAACAACCAGTCAAATATTACAACCATTTTTCCTTAAACCCTAATCCCTCATACCTCAAACCTTAAACCTGTAACATCATGAAAACAACAAAGGTCAAATAGCACACAACAATAAAATTCAAACTCTAATGCAATCTAAGCTAAACAACAAAAAACAAAGGAAAGCTAAAACGCAAAACAAACTGAACAATCTCACCCAATATCTGTGTAGTTCCATGTATGACCTCGATTGCCCTTCTCCATTTCGCTGTGTTGATATAATTTCCCTTAAATTTCTCTTGTGCAAGTATAGCCCGTGATAGTGATTTAGAAAAATATCAAAGATTCAGATAATAGATATGCTTCAAAAAGTCATAATATTTTGGGAGAGGAGTAAAATGATGAAAGACAGATCAATTTATAGAAAAGTGATCATTTAGATGACAGGCCAAGATCGAAAGATAGACGAACGATTCAAATTAAAAGATTGGACATGTATTGAGATAACTGTTAGTATTGACATGAGTGATAAAAACTAAGAATAGAGATAAAAATTAAATAATGATTTAATCTTTGAGTTTGGTATTCGAAAACTAAAGAATTATCTTTGCATGACAAAGATAAAGATAGATTAAAAGCAATGTTATGTTCGAACACACACACAAGATTTAATTAATTAAATAAATATATTTAATTAATAAGCATGTGCATGCATACGAGTTATAACTAGATAACTGACTAGTTGTGACAGAGAGTTTATTCGCGAATGACTCTCAGACATCAAATTAGGAGATAACTGACTGATTTAAATAGATCTCAAGTTGAGTAAGAATGAATACTTAGATAACTTAAGTGTTTATCCAAATATAGAAGAATGTGTCAAAATAGACTTTTATGAATTAAATGATTTATTTAATTCAAGATTCAACATTTATGGATTAATTAAATAAATAAGATTCATTTAATTGAGTGGTGAAAAGGTTAAATGAATAATTAAATAATTAAAGTATTTATTAATTATAGTCGAAAATATGATAAAGATAAATTAAATAAGAATTTATTTAATTTAAGAAAGAGGATAAAGTTAATTAGTGACATAATTAAATAAAAAATGTTTATTTAATTAATTAGGATTTGATATAAAGATAACGTGAATTAATTAAATAATTAAGATTATTTAATTAATAGTTGAATAAATGTTAAAGTGAATTAACTAAATAATTAAGTTTATTTAATTAATAGAAGAATTAAGGACTTTAGAGAATAATTAAAAAATTAACATTATTTAATCATGACCATGAAAATACAAATTATGAAGAAATTGAAGTTGTAGGCTTAGACCAAATTTCAATGTCTACATTTTGCCCCTCTTTGATATAATGTCATTTTAGCATTGTGTTAAAGAAAATCAATCAAAAATATGCCTCAGTCATGCCCCAGTGTAGAATAGGTGAAGGCATGTGCCCTCGAAAAAATTGACAAATTTTTGAAATTTTTGAAATTTTTTGGAAATAGTCCTGATTAGTCTATTTAATAGCTAGAAATGCAGTGGAGTTGACATAAATGAATTTTGAGGTGTTCAGTATGTGCATTGGTCGAAAGAAGTTAGAATAATACACGACCAATAGACAAGGTCAAAAGAAATGCTATCAAAACCCTAGGTATAAATAGCAAAAGGGGTGGAAAATCAATTCATTTTCACCTAGTTTAGAAATTTGAGAATTTTGCTTTGGACTCCTAGCGATGATGTATCCTATTCCATACTCTCACCATCGCACATATCACATTCAGACATTCCAACGACCTGCAGACAGAGACCCCCCAGTATGTTGCTCAAAACTAACTTTTGAAATTTTATTTTTCATGCATTTCTAGGAATTTAATTCCAATTTTTGTTATGTGGTACATTTTTGAAAAGTCGCATTTGCATTCATTATCGACGCAATTGCATGCAAAATAACACATTTGTAATTTTATGTAGATGGTTAGCATAGGTTTTTAAAATTTTCACGCATTTGTAATTTGTTTTGATGCATGTGATAAATAGCTACACATTTGATTTTGGCATATACACATTTAGTTTTATGTTACGCAATTGAAAATGTTTCAACACATTTGTATTTAGGATTTTTTTTTTAATTCATGACAATAAAGATACACAGTTGAATTGTTGCACACATTTTTGATGTGAAATGACGCAATTGACAATTTATGACGCATTTGCAAATAAAAATGACACATTTGACTGTCATGGTGTTTTGAATTTTGGACTAGGATAAATCATTGTTTCTGACATGAGGTATGCACAATGCCATTGCAGGTTGTACTAGATCCCATCTATACGAAAGAGTCAAGACCATTGAATTTCCACTTCCATGACAGTTTGTAGATTGGGGACAAACAGTTTTTGTGGCATATGGGATTACATCATGTGACATTCATGCCCACTATCTGAGCAAACCAGGGATTGTTGACTATGTTGTGTGAGCAGTGGCACTCAAATAAATCATCATTTCACTTGCCTACTGGTGAGACGATAGTGATTTAGAGGATGTATATAGGATTATGAGACTACCCATTAGAGGCACCAGGGTTATGTATGATACACAGAGGGGTTTTTCTAAGATTTGTAGATACTACCCTCATCAGAACATTAGATAGTTCGATATTGATCATTATGAGATTAGGTGGCATTTCTTAGCATAGAGATATAGACAGTTAGACTATCTTTTGTGTACATTGATAGGTGGAATAGTTCTTCTTGATCGATGTGGTCATGGATTCCCGGTAGGATGGGAGGAGATGCTGGTAGGGATGTTAGAGAGGTGGGAGGTCTATGCTTGGGGGCCTTGTCTCTTAGCCATGTTGTATTTCCACTTACATGATATATCATACAAAGAGGCAAAGTCGATGAGTTGTAGGACCACGCTCTTGATGGTATGGGCATGGGAACACAACCATTTTCCATCCACCGATTACAGTGAATGTGTGGCAGGGATCACCGTATGCCTTTCGTTATGCAGGGGCTAATTTTCAACATCATGTCGGAGACATAGGCTATTACATACATGCCATTGACACGATGGTTCAGTTTATTTGGTGGCCATACATGGATTGTCCACGATGGTCAGATGAGGATGAACATTTGGTATATTGTAGATAGAATTAGTACCTAATTGGTTGGACAGTTTCACTTGTCCACATTATTGAGAGGCATTTTCCAGACCAAGTTTTGAGATAGTTTGGAGAGGTTCAGGATGAGCCTCGAGGTCGAGCAGAGTATGCGAGGTCTTCTAGAGAGGTGACATTATGGGGTGTAGAGATTCTTGTGGCCACTGTAGAGGCCAATATTGACACATTACAACCAATGTAGTGGGGTGGCGAGATGGATTAACAGATCTAGGCACTATTGAGGCATATAATAGATGGTGAGCTATGCACAGGCCAGTTCCTCTTACAGATCCCGATCAGGATGCGCCAGTAGAGCGGTGAGGGACAGGGCCATGTGACAGGAGTGGTAGAGGCAGAGGTCGAAGGGGTGGAGGTGGGAGAGGGGATGATGGATATGGTTGTGGAGGTGGTCAGAGGGGTGGTGGTAGGGGGAGACATGGTCAGAGAGGATGAGGTCCACCATTGTCACCCGTCCATGAGGGGGAGAGAGAGGGAGAGGATGTGTCGATGATTGATGTTGGAGGAGGTGGGGAGGAGGCAGATGTGGAGATTGGTAGAGAGGAGGTGCATGTGGAGGAGGTAGAGATTGGTGGAGAGGAGCATGCGGTAGAGGATATTCCATACGAGCATGCAGAGGAGGAGGTAGAGAAATATTCCCTTGGATTGCTGGGTATATATTAGGATGATGAGGAGGATGATCAGGAGCGCGAATTCCATGACAGGATTTTGGAGGAGATGGAGGATGAGGATGATGGGATGGAGAGAGTTCGATAGGATGATATAGGGGCCATTGATCTAGATATTGTGACTCTACGTGCTCATATTTCATCCTTGGAGGAGAGGATGAGGGTTTTGATGTCAGAGCGAGATGCCCTACAAATTGAGAGAGATAAAGCCTATAGGGATAGAGACCAGGTTGTAGCTCGGAGATAGGAGACCCAGTAGCAGTTTATAGAGATCAGAGCTCTTTGTAGTGGGCCATCTGATGCTTTTTCTCTAGAGTTAGTCAGATTTGTGGAGAGAGCTTCTTATTACAGAGATTTATATGAGCCAGAGGTTCCTCCCGAGAGATGGGCTCCTAGTTTCGCACAAGCACACAGTGGCAAGTCTTAGACCAGGACTCATACTAGGACAGTGAGCACAGAGGGGGTTGAGGGGCCACACAGATCTGGACCATATGACAGGCCACATATAGGACATAGGTCATCAAGATCTTGACAACATTCACCTTCATAGTCTAGTCATGGTAGCAGTGGTAGTTCCTGATAGGGACATGTATTGATATTTATTGATGGACATTATACTTTAATCATTTAGCTCGTGGGCTTCATATTATTGATACATTATAACATTGTGATGTGACACTTTTTGAGCAATATATATATGATTTTGGCAGTGATTCTCATGATATGCAATTCTATTTTGATTATGCAGTCTTTTATTTATGCATATGTTCTATATGATATGCTTATGTGATGGGTGATTATATTTACTTTATGATATGTTTATGTAATTTATGATTGTGAGATGCAATGTGATGTTTACATATACAATGCTATCTACATGTGATTCTATATGTTTGATAATGATGGATGTAATGTGATGCATATATTTCACTTGTTATGCTCATGTGATGCTTTTATTATGCAATCTGTGATAATGAATGCCTATTATGCCATGATTTCCTAGATATGTTAAATGCCTATGTTTTTTTGTTTTCGTAATGCAAGATATATAGATGATTTATGATGTATGATATTTACATGATATTTCTAACATGAATGCATATGCAGGATGCTTTATATTTTTTTGTGTCACATGACTCCACCATAATGCAAGAAAGGAGAAATGCTAGTGCGGAAAGAAGATGAATAATAAAAGAGATTGATGTTAGTATTAGCAATCTTTGATATTTTTCTCTATCACAAAAGGCTTTGCACTTTATATTCATTGGGCGTTAACTAATAAAAATGGAGAAAAACACCATGATATGACATAGATCAAGGTGTGCAAGGTCATCCACCTAACAATAGATAGTCGTAGACAAGGATTGTCTCAACTCATACTAAGGGCACAATTGCCCTAGTCTTTATGTCAAGATAAACCACAAACAACAAACAAATAAAAGTTGGGTCATGAGATGTCATCACTCCTCTAAATCCTTCATGGGAAATCCTTGAGAAAACTAATAACATGACCCAAAGTCAAATTTAAAATACAGTCGACAAATAGCATTCAAAGAAAATAGAATTATGATACATCGTTGCTTCTCTAAATCTCTCACGGGACATCCTTGAGAAAGCTAGTAACAAGATTCCTATCATAAAATGAAAAGACAGTTAACAGACAACAGTCAAAGAAAATAGAATTTTGATACATCGTTGCCTCTCTAAATCCTTCATGGGACATCCTTGAGAAAGCTAGTAACATAATTCCCATCATAAAGTCAAATGAAATGATAAGATAAATAAGCCATAAATTCAAAAGCCAGTAAAATATTTTCCAAAACTTGATCTGTTTGTTTCATTTGTTTTGATTGATAAGATGATTGATTGATTGAGCCTGGTTTTAGGAGATACACATACCAGATAATACTTTGAGTTTTGTTTTGATGTTATGACTATCTGTATAAGGCATGGAAAAATCCTGGTTTCAGAAAGACATGTATCATATAAGACTTTGAGTCTAATGTCGTTGATGTGATAACATGTGTAAGGCTATGTTGATTGTTTGATAGTGTCTATATTCAGGAAGGACTCATCCTATATAAGACATAAGTTGATTGTTTTGATTCTATCTGTTTTTCAGGAAGGACACATCTAGTAGCAGATATAAGTTGATTTGTTTTGGTTGTTGCTTTGGCAATTTATTTGATTTGACTTAGAGACATTGTTGACTTGTTCACTAGATTGATGCATGGATTGATATGATGTGCTAACAATTGACTGTGTGTGACAACGAACCCTAAAGGACTGACCTAGTGCAGCCTTGGGGGCTCATCAATTGATGGTCTTTCCTATGTTATACATGCAGAGACCTCGTAGTTCAACTAGACTTTAACTGGCAAGACTGACTATAATAAGCTTGATTTGTATGAAGATAACATACGTGTGTGGTAGTGCATGTGAAGAACCCTAATGGACTGACCTAGTGCGGCCTTAGGGGCTCATCGATTGATGGCCTTGCCTACGTTATACACGTAGAGACCTTGTAGTTCGACACGACCAATGACCTTGTCATATATACAATGGATTGAATCATGATTTTATATAGAAAAACTTAAAAGGACTGACCCAATGCATTGAGGGTACATCAGTAGATGGCCTTGCCTACGTCTAGTTGTAGAGGAAATGTAGTTCGATGAATGACAAAGACTAACAAGTGTGAATGACTCTGACTCTATTTTTGGATTTTTGACATGTTTTGATTTTTTTATCTTTTTGAAGTTTTATGATGTTTTTGTATTTTCTCAGGACATTTTGTGATGTTTTTGGATTTTTGGATGGTTTTATGTCTTTAGCACAACCAATGTAAGAACCAATATGATGCATGTCAAGTGTTTTCCCCCAGTCGAGTATAAGACCAATTGATTATGAATAGGATAAAATGGGGGATATGAAATGCACTCGATGTCAATCGTTCCAAGTTATGGGAAAGAATACCACTTATTATGAATGGTATGCACAAGTGATGGACGAGAAAGATAGGTGCTATGTATAGGGATAGATAGTATGTACATGGATAAGCGATATGTACAGGGAAGTGGACTATGTACAGGGATAGATAGTATGTACAGGGAAGTTAGATTAGAATGATAGTAGACAAAGGATCCAAGTCAACTACACATGGCACTTGTTTGCCAGGTTTTCACCATGGTACTTATCCAAAGTGCCATCGAGGTGGTTTTCACTATTGGACAACTTATTTCTCTTTACTATTTTCTTGATTTTTTGTTTTTTTTTTATGTTACCAAGGTGCCTGTTTGCCAAGTTTTCACCTAGGTAACAATTTTTTTGATTTTTTCTATATTTTTGCTAATTAAGACAAGGCTCTCAGAAGCTTTGCATAAAACTTCTTCAGATGAAGACTATTGATGGGTGATAACAATGGTTCTCCTTCAGGAGTAGAGAGTTGGTATGCTTTTGATCCAAAGGATTCTGTGACAATGTAGGGTCCTAACCAGTTAGGTTCAAACTTTCTTGGTTTCTCTCTTTCTACTTGATTCTTGGGGTTCTCCATTAAGAACATGTCACCAATGTCAAAGTTTCTATTTAAGACTTTCCTATTGTAGCTGTGATGAAGATGATTCTGATATGCTCATTGATGATCTAATGCCTTTTGTCTTTGTTCATCTAGGAATTCTAGCTCATGTAGTCTTAAAACTCGATACTCTTCATCATCAATGTGCCCTTTCAAGGATACCCTTAGGGAAGGAATCTCAACCTCAATAGGTAGGATGGATTTAGAACCAAATACTAAGGAATATGGAGTGGTGCTAGTGGGAGTATGAATACTTGTGCAATAAGCCCATAAGGTAGGATTAAGTTGTAAATACAATTCGCAGCCAACATCATTGACATTATTTTTGAGGATTCTAATGATAGTTTTGTTAGATGCATCTGCTTGGCCATTACCTTTTGGGTAATATGGGGTGGAAAAATGATGTTGGATATGGAACTCCTCATAGAGATGACAAAATTCTTGGTTCTTGAATGGATGACCATTATCTGTGATTATGGACTAAGGGACACCATACCGACAGATGATATAGTTTAGGATAAACTTAGAAATTTGTGTATTAGTGATGTAGGTCATGTGAATAGCTTCAATCCACTTGGTGAAGTACTCAATCGCAATGATAATGAACTTATGGCCATTGGATGATGTGGGATGCATTTTACCTATGAGGTCGAGTCCCCATTGGGAAAAGGGCCATGGTGATATTATGGGATGGAGCTCCTGCATTGGTGCATGTATCAAATATCCGTGTACCTAACATTGGAAACATTTCTTGACAAAGATATATGAGTCCTTTTCCATAGTAGGCCAATAGTAACCCAGTCTCATAATATTTTTAGCTAAGGTAGGACTGCTAGAATGGGATCCACATATACCCTCATGCACCCCACACAAGGTTGTTTGTGCTTCGTCTGTATTGAGACATCTCAGTAGGGTATTATCTAAGGTGCGTCTATAAAGGGTATCTCCGACGATGGTGTATTTGGCTGACTTGTGGAGAAATGTCCTATGTTGTTTATTAGAAAGGTCAGGGGGTATGATTTCAGCATGGAGGTAGTCATAGATATTTTTATACCATGGGGAATCGGGACCAACAATCTCACACACCATCTTTTAATCTGGGATGTCATAGGAAGGGACCAAAAGCTATTCTACCAAAAACTCAAACTTAGGAATGTTGCTTGGTATGTCAAGGAGTGAAGCAATAGTAGCCAAGGCATTTGTTGACCTATTTAGAACACGAGGTATTTGATGAAAGTCAACCTTGGAAAAATACTCCTTGAAACTATCTGCCATGCGTTTGTAGGGAGCAAGCTTTTCATCCTTAGTTTCATAGTCATCATTTACCTATCAAATTACTAGTTGAGAATCACCATAAACTTGTAGGTTCTTGATTTTCCATTTGACTGCCATGCGTAATCTTGTCACAAGAGCTTCATATTCTGCTATGTTGTTGGTACACGAAAATGCAATCTTGAATGACTTAGGGATAGAATCACCCTGTGGTGTGATAAATAGGATACCAACCCTTGAGCCATCATTTGTATGAGAGCCATCAATGTATAGTTTCCATGTTGTGTTTGTGTCAATGGTAAATATAAACTCATTCAGAAAATTTGCAACTAAAGGTTGATCTTCTTGTATTGGTGCATCAACTAACTGATCAACAATGACTCGTCCTTTGATATATTTTCTCTCTACGTACAAGATGTCATACTCGCTAAGTATCATTACCCATTTGGCTAGTCACCCTGTTAATGCTGCTTTGCTTAGAAGATGTTTTAGAGGATGTATCTTGGCAATTAGCATTGTCTAATGGTTTAGCATATAGTGCCTTAGTTTTTGAGTAGCAAATTCTACCACAAGACAAGCACATTCAATGGTACTATAGTTGAGCTCATAACTTACCAAAGTCCAACTAATATAGTATGCTGCCCTTTCATGACCTTCATCATCATTATGTGCAAGTAATGCTCCTAGTGATGAATGGGTTGCTGAAATATAGAGAATTAATGGTCATTCCTCGACAAGTGGCATTAATAGTGGTGGAGTAAGTAGATATTCTTTGATCAGTTGAAAAGCCTCTTGGCACCTGACTATCCATTCAAAGGGTGCCCCTTTCTTAAGGAAATGTTGAAAGGGATGTGTCTTATCTACTAACTGCACTATAAATCTTCTGATGGATTATAGTCTCCCTTGTAATGTCCTTAGTTGAATGAGATTAGTTGGTGGAGGCATGTCTATGATTTCTTTTACCTTGGCCGGATCCACCTTGATGCCTCATTTGGAAATGATATACCCTAAAAGCTTTCCCGATTTCACTCCAAACACACATTTCTTGGGATTTAGTCTCACTTTATAATTTTCTAGCCTTTGAAATATCTTGTCTAAAACCTATAAATGATCTACCCTTGTCTTTGATTTAGCAATAAGTTCATTGAAATAATCCTCCATAAGAGTGTGTATAAGGTCGTGAAAACTAGTGGTCATGGCACACTGATAGGTTGCTCCAACGTTCTTGAGTCTAAAGAGCATAACATTCCAACAATATGTTCCCCAAGGACATGTGAAATATTTTTTAGGTTGGTCTTCAGTTGCCATTTTGATTTGATTATATCCTGTAAATCCATCCATAAGGGACAACATCTCATATCCTTTTGTCATGTCTACTATCATGTCAATGTTGGGCAAAGGGAAGTCATCCTTAGGGAAAGCCTTGTTGATATCTTTGAAATTTGTGCAAATGTGAATACCCCCTACAGGTTTAGTGACTGGTACAAGATTCAAAATCCAATCTGCATAGTCGATTGATCTAATGAAACCAACGTCTAACAATTTCTTGAGTTCTGCCTTGACTAGTAAAGCAATCTATGGGTGCATTTTCCTCAATTTCTGTTTCACTAGTTTTACACCTGGTTGTAAGGGCAAGTGATGTAGAAAAAGTTTAAGATCCAACCCAGGCATGTCTGCATATGACCAGGAAAAATTAATCTATCTCTGTGTGAAGGAGTTGTGGAATTCTGGTTGCTCTTCTTTGGTCAATGATGTTGCAAAATAAACCAGTCGGGGATTCTATTATGTGCCTATGTTAACTTCCACTAATTCTTCAACTAACATGGGTGACTTTACCTTTGCAACAGGGAGAATATTCAAACCTCCATACTTAGGTGCCTCAGAGAGGTTTTCGCCTTCAGATGCATCCTTTATTTTTGCTTTTTCACTGTCTAAAGGTGCCTTTCGGTTTTCACCTAGAGACTCATCATTTTTGTCTTTTTCATTCTTTTTCTTATTTTTGTGACTCGAGGGTTGAACAGATTCCCCAAAATATGCTTTGTTGTCCAAGTCAATGGTAAAGCCAGCCTTGTGATCACCACTAGGTATGCCTTCTCTTAGTCGCAGGAACTCAACAATCGCTTCGTCATTCTCAAAAATGTATAAGACGGGTGTGTCTTGTTGGTCCCAATCAATGAGTTGGGGATAAAATAAGGGCATGTCATCATCGGAGTTTTCAAAGTTCAAAGGACTCAAGGTAAGGAATGAGCTGTTCATATAGTCACAAAAGTTTTGTACCAAGTCCTTTTTGCTCTTTTGCTTAGATCTAGGTGGATTCTGAGGTGGGCCTAATGCCAAGGTTTGGTTATCTGAAACAAATTTATTAGGTTTCCAAGAGGTAGGATCAAGAAATTCCCAATAGTAATGTTTAAACCATTCCTCTTTTGTCATATTCTTTGGTGGACAAGAATTCAATGGATTTGGTGAGGATTTCAGCATTAAGTTAAGTTCTCCAAAAAGTTTATCAAGGTCCATGGAAGAGTTGGAGGATAGGGAATCCCACTCATTTTCTTTTGAGTAGGGGGAGTCGCAGCAGTGTTGGTCAGATGGCTCGTGAGATGTATCAATATCTTTTGAAGCACTTACTTCCTTCATTAAGGGTGATGTGGTACTAGGAATGCCAATCTAAATCAGTTGAAACCCAAGCCCTAAGCCTTCAACCACTGAGAAACAAAGATTTGTTCAATCCTCCCATCTTGATGTAAGCCTAAACCACTATGTCCATTATATTCCTTGCTCGGCATGATTGTAAAAACTTTTCCATATTGATCTATAGGAATGTGAGAAAGTGAGGGAGGTTCTTCAAGGTCTTGTTTATACAACTAGAAGGTGACATCTTCTACATGTATGGCCTCTTTTCTTAATTCTCCCATTTTGCAAAGGTTGTTGAGGGAGGGATGTGTATAGTGACCACTGTCTATCTCCTATCTGTTGTAGGTAAACCGTATGATTTAGGAGGAATCAGATGGCTAACACAATAAGATGTCTTCATGTGATATTCCCCACAACCCTTGTTTTGAATCTTGACCCTAGGAGTGGAAAGAAATTAAGGTGAAGTGGATGTTATAGTGAGAGTGGATGGATCGACATAGTGAGATGAATTGGACGATGAAGCCTCTTGATTTACTGACACTTGATGTTGGGGTATCTCTTTTAGACTAGTGCAATATTGGAATGGATCTGGGTCACCATCTATTGTTATTTTAGTGCCATTGTAAGGGAATTTGAGACATTGATGATATGTGGAAGGGACTGCCTTTATGACATGAATCTAAGGTCTGCCTAGTAGAAGGTTGTAGGGAAGGGTGAGATCCAAGACCTATCATTTTGTCTCCATTATTATAGGACCAATTCTAATAGGAATTGTTACCACCCCCTTTGATTTTAGTTCCTCATCATCATAAGCCTTGATGAAAATACTTTTGGTGGTGTCTGCACATGCTTCCAAGAAACCTAATGCCTTAATCAATTTTAAAGTGAAAAGATTTAACCCTTATCCTCTGTCTACTAAAACTTGTCTAGCTTTCATGTCATCAACAAGGACTTCGAGATGTAAAGGGTCATTATGATTTGTCTTCTTAGTTGAATAGTCTTTTTCAGAGAATGTGGCATGATGATTATTGGTCAAGTAGCCTACCATTTCTTGAAAATGATTGACATCGAGATCATTAGGGACAATGGTGCTTTGTAAAGCTTTGTCTAAAATAGATCGATGCTTAGGGGAGATATGTAATACTTCCAGGATGGAGATTTGGGCTGGGGTCTTCCCCAATTGATCAAGTAAGTTATACTACAACTTGGAAGTTTGTAGTGGTTGCTGCGATGGAGGGCCTTTTATAGTGATCTTAGTCCGATGAGTGTTGACAACACACTCAGGAGTTGTATTTATGGTAATGGTATTGATATTCTTATCGGCGCCTTGAAGGTGATTTATGATTTTTCCACTACTATAATCATGCTTAACATTATCATAGTTGGCCGACATATTGGTCTTGTTACTCAAACTGGGGACATTTCCTTTCCCATGGTCATGTAGTGGATTGGAAAAGACTTTGTGATCAGTGTTTGATGACTTTTGTTTTTGTTTACTAACTTCAATAATTTTCTTCTCGACAAGATCTTGTATGATATTTTTGAGTTGTCGACAATTTTGTAGGTTATGTCCCTTAGTTCTATGGAAATCACAAAAGGAATTGTCATCCCACCAAACTAGTTTAAATTGCCCTGGATCATATTGTATTGGATCTTGAAGTTGTATAAGGTTGTGTTGCAATAGTTGTTTGAATACTAACTCGATGGGTTCCCCTAAGGGAGTGAACTCACATTTTTGAAACCTTCACTATTGTTGTGGACATTGAGTGTTTTGGATAGTGTTGGGAGGTTGATTGAAAACGTTAAGCATGTTGGCAGAGGGCTTATGTCCTCGCAGTGTGATGATCGGTCCTGCTTGTAAATGTTTAGCATCAACTACCCCATCATTGGTAACATTTTTGTTCCAAGACCAAAATATGTTTTTGTCATTGGGGTTGTTTTGCATAGTTAGATTTATGTTGGGCGTCTGTGTCTTAAGTTCTCCTTTTTCAATGAGATCTTTTTCTAGTATGACCTCTTTTTCCGCTAGTTCTAAAAAGGGTGTGCAACAATGTACCCTTAAGTTACTTCTCAATTCTAGGTTGAGGTTTTCTTGGAACATAGTGACTTATTTCTCAGGTATCTAAATAGGACATTGACTGGCTATAGTTCTCCATCTCTGGAAGAAAGCGATAGAAGTTTCCCCTTCATCTTGTGTAGTATGACACAAGGGTGCTATGTTTATTTCAAGGTCAATATTAAAGGAGAAGTTTTCAATGAATTTCTCAGCCAGTTTGTCCCATGATTTTATGCCATAGTCAAGACTTGAAAACCACTCTAGCGAAATTCCAATGAGACTTCTCGAAAAGAGTCTCATAAGATAGGTGGGGTCATAGCCGACATCTATGCACATTGTGGAAAATTCCCTTATGTGTTCGATTGGATTTTTATTTCCACTGTATTTGGGAAAGTTTGGTATGACATACCCATGAGTGAAAGCTATCATGTATAATGATTTATCAAAGGGAAATGGGCATAAATCCTTTTCTAAAAAGGTTTTCTTGTTAGACACTACCATGTTATCCATCTGTGTTTGAAGTGCATGCATTTGTGTTTGCAGGATGTCAACTTGAGTTAATGATGTGTTAGCTGGATTATTTGGATCTATGTACGTGTTTTGGTATCCAACATTGTTTGATGGATTTTGGTTAAATGTGGGTATGTAAAACGGGTTTGGATTTGGAATGTTAGTGAATGTGTTTTGATTCAAAATTTGGGAGAATGGATTTTGATTCAAAATTTGTGTAAATGGATTTTGATTCAGAATCTGTGAAAATGGATTTTGACTTGGAATTTGTGAAGTGTTGGGTTGGTTTCCATATTGGAAAGAGGGTATTCCTCTTGTCTATGAAACCCCAATCTATGGTATAGTACTAGCGACATGAACACTAGGTATGTCTATTGTTTTTGGAATAGTGCTAGTGACATTGACACTTGACATAGGAGCTGATGTTCTAGATTTTTTGTTCCCAACAAGATGACCGAAGGGATTGGATGATGATGCCCATATGGGAAAATTCAGCCCCTGTTTCGAGGTAGGTGTACCAAATGGATATGTGTGTATCATTGAGGCACCATGTGTAGGTCCTCCAGATGGTATAGCAGTAGTCACTTGAGGTATAGTAGCACTAGAGGTAGTTGTGTTTGTCCCTTGTGTAGGTTGAGTTTGTAAGGTGCTAATATCAAATCCTGTAGGTAAGGTAGCACCTTCAGCTAGCAATTTGGCTAAGTATCATTGACAATCATTTTCTAGGTACTCATCTACAAAAGAGGAAAACTCAGGGTCTTGTGCAACAACCTCTATGTCTTCCACTCTAATGTGTCCTTGAGTGTCTCTAGTAACAAATTTTTCTAACAAAGTCTTGTTAGGTCTGGCTGAAGTTGCCCCTGAAAAGGGGTTTGAGAACAGATTGATGAATTCATTTGGGTCAGCCATCTTTTCTCTTTCTTTCCTTTTTGATCTAGTTTCAACCATGTGATGTAAGCTCAAAGTGCAAGTGATGTAAAATCTAAGTTTATGGATGATTATGAGTTTAAGCTATGTTTTTGGGATTTTCTGAATATAAAGGATGAATGTATGCAACTATTTTTTTGGTATTTTCTATGTGAATAAGGTATGTCTAAGATGACACTAGTCTAGGATGAAAGTATGTAAATATGCAAAGGTCTAAGTGATCGATTTGGAAGATTCTAAAAGATGTTATCTATCAGCTAAAGTATAACCCTAGTTTCAAATTAGTTTTGACAAGGAACCTTTGTAGGACTAGGATCAAAAGATAAGGTGAAATCCCTAGCTAGACTGATGAGCTGAAAGGATTCACGTGTAGGAAAAAAGATATAATGACTAGGTTCAATGACAATGTTGGTTGAATCAAAGGTTTATCTAAAGCATGAAAGGTGCCTATCCTAAAATCTGTAGAAGATGATCTCTTTAAAAGAAATAAAGACCCCTAAGATGACAGTAAAATGTATGACTAAGGTACCTATCGCTAAGACTAAATGATTCCTAAAGTATGTAATTGTGCAAGTTTTAAGCAAACGTTATGGTTTATGTCCAAGAATCAATGAAAAAAGATACGTTGGATACTAGTTTGACTGTTTGCTCTCAGTTTTTTACAGTAAATTATGGTTTTCTGATACTCAAACAGATGCGTTGCAAAATTTAACATTTGTGGTTTTCTTTCTCAGTTGCATTTTTTTGGTAAATTCATACTCAAGTATCAGACAAATGTAGTTTTTTTTACAACAGATGCGACTCAGGGTATTAATTGTGACTCTATACTAATTAGATATGATTTTCTAAACTCTGACTGTGTACTAGTAAAAGAAAGTTGTTTCTGTGTCAGGGGCATATGTGTCATTCCAGACTGCAGATGTGGCTCACCTAGTCAGATGCATCACAAAAGGTATCAATTGCGGTTTTCCTATAACAGAGGTTGTGACAGATACGACTAAGTTATCAGATGCGGTGTAAAACTAAACAAATGTGAGTTTTTCTGACAGATGCAACTCAAGTTTAAACATATGCGACTCTAAGAAAAGTAGACTTTGTTTCTGACAGATGCAACTCTAATTTAAATAGATGTGATCTATACTGACAAATGCGACTCAAATTTAAACAGATGCAAATTTCTGGTGAACAGGTGTGACTTTGTTGATAGTTGCAGTTTTCTAGTGAATTGTGATATAAAACTGACTTTATTTCGTGATCAAGTTTTTGAAAACAAAGAAAATCATAAGACAATGTGTTTTCAATTTGATTTTGACTCAAAGAATGTTTAATTTGACAACATACAAGCACATCCTAGGCTGTGAGGACAATATTTACTAAGTTCTCACTTAGTTTCCTAGCTATGCTTATTCAAGATGAATGACAGCTTGACCCAACTGGCTCCCCTCCACGGCTCAACACTTCATTCAGGTTAACCAAGATACAGTACCCATGAACATCCCATGGCATACTTTCATCTCTACACATGAACCGTAAGAATGTGAGACGGTTTCACAGGTCTGACATGCTGCACCAATAAATAGAAGGATTTTGGACACTACAAACAAAGGTGTTTAATTTGGGAATTTTGTTCATGGGGTATTATCCATACGACAAGAGTCCCTTTTGATCCATCCCACCAGAACAATACTCGTGATTCATTGGGCTTCCCCCAAGAACCCACTTTTATATACTGGCTAGAAGTCCCTTGGGTTCAGGGTGCTACCGGTCTGAGTTGTCTTGGGGTGAGTACTTTTTCCCACTAGGACAAGCCCAATTTCTAGTGTCAGTAACCGGTTCTCTTACACCCAAGTTCACACGAATGCGCAAGGGGAGAGGATACTTCGATATACCAAATCGTAAAGGGTAATAACAGAGCATGATTTTTCACCAAACATAGTAGATAGTAGTTAATTTTTAAACCCAAATGACAATTTGCTAATGTACCAAACAATCTGTTTCAAAAAAGATCTTCGATACACGTCCTGCAAAAAATTCATTAGTAGTTTTGCAATATTTCTTTGATGATCATCCTACAAGAGGGGTTTCAAAAAATGTCTTCTATGATACGTCCTACAAACACTAGTTAACTCCAAAACACATGTTGCAAACCAAACATTAGCTAAAATGAAAACACAAAAGAAAGCTATAAATCGGAACGTAAACTCAGAAAATTCACTATTCAGATGCACCGTATAAAGTGACAGATGCATTATAGATTTTAATTAGTCAAATGCATCTTGAAAATTCATGGATGCGTCAAAGTTTGTTAGATGCGTCGTTGTATTCATCAAATGCAGTTTGTATAATCAATTGTGTCGTTTTGTATGATACCAACAAAAATTGAATAAAAGTCTATGGATTCACAAAGATGGTGTCTTCACGTCAGGTTCACCACATGTAACATCATGAAAACAACAAAGGTCAAATGGCACACAAAAATGCAATTCAAACTCTAATGCAATCTAAGCTAAAAAATAGAGAACAAAGGAAAGCTAAAATGTAAAACAAACTGAAAAATCTCACCCAGTATCTACATAGTTCCATGTATGACCTCAATTTCCCTTCTCCATTTTTTCATGTTGGTATAATTTCCCTTAGATTTCTCTTGTGCAAGTATATCCCGTGATAGTGATTTAGCAAAATACCGAAGATTCAGATAATAGATATGCTTCCAAAAGTCATAAGATTTTGGGAGAGGAGTAAAATGATGAAAGATAGATCAATTTATAGAAAATCGATCATTCAAATGACAGGCCAGGATCGAAAGATAGACGAACGATTCAAATTAAAATATTGGACATGCATTGAGATAACTGTTAGTACTAACATTAGTGATTAAAACTAAGAATAGAGATAAACATTAAATAATGATTTAATCTCCGAGTTTGGTATTCGAAAAAAAAAGAATTATCTTTGCATGACAAAGATAAAGATAGATTAAAAGCAAGGTTTAGGGTCAAACACATGCACAAGATTTAATTAATTAAATAAAGATATTTAATTTATAAGCATGCACATGCATACGAGTTAGAACTAGATAACTGACTGGTTGTGACAGAGAGTTTATTCACGAAAGACTCTCAGACATCAAATTAGGAGATAACTAACCGATTTAAACAGATCTCGAGTTGAGTAAGAATGAATACTTAGATAACTTAAGCTTTTATCCAAATATAGAAGAATGTGTCAAAATAGACTTTTATGAATTAAATGATTTATTTAATTCAAGATTCAACATTTAAGGATTAATCAAATAAATAAGATTCATTTAATTGAGTGGTGAAAAGGTTAAATGAATAATTAAATAATTAAAGTATTTATTTAATTTAAGAAAGAGGATAAAGTTAATTAGTGACATAATTAAATAAAGAACATTTATTTAATTAATCAAGATTTGATATAAATATAATGTGAATTAATTAAATAATTAAGATTATTTAATTAATAGTTTCAAATAAATGTTAAAGTAAATTAACTAAATAATTAAGTTTATTTAATTAATAGAAGAATGAAGGACTTTAGAGAATAATTAAATAATTAACATTATTTAATCATGACCATGAAAATACAAATTATGAAGAAATTGAAGTTGCAGGCTTAGACCAAATTTCAATGTCTACAAAACCCTCAACCCTTAAACCCTAATCCCTCAACCGTCAACCCTTAAAACCTCAACCTCCAACCCTCAACACTTAACCCTTCAACCCTCAACCCTCTACCCTATGAATTAAACCCTCAACCCTAGTTGCTCAACCATGATCCCTCAAACCTTAAGCCTCAAACCCTCAACCCTTAAACTACAATACATCTAGACCATGTACCCTCTAGCCTATCAATTAAACCCTCTACCCTCAACCTTAAACCCTAATCCCTCATACCTCAAACCTTAAACCCTCAACCCTTCAACCCTAATCCCCCAAACCTCAACCCTAAAACCCTCAACCTCCAACCCTCAATCCTTAAACCCCTACCTCAACCCTCAACCCTCAACCCTCAATACCTATCGATTCAACCCTCAAACCTAACCCCTCAAACCTCAAACCTTAAAATCTCAACCCAGCCCTTAACCTTTAAACCATAAGCCACCTCACCCTCACCCTCGGCCCTCCCTATGGATTAAACCCTCAAACCTCAAACCTTGGAATGCCAGGCCCTTGAGCCATGCTGCCACTACCCCTACCTTCCATTCCATCCCTCCATTTAAGACCCCTCAACCTCCCCAACCCTGCCCCTCCATGCCAAGCCCCTTCACCTCCATCCTCCATCTACCAGTTAAACCCTCAACCATGGTTTTGCTCCCTAATCCCTCCAAGGCCCTCTGTCCTTCAGCCATAAACCCCTTAGAAGATTGCTTATTACCTCTAGACCCTCTACCCTCTATCCTCTACCCTCTACCCTATCAATTAAACCCTCTACTCTATAAATTAAACCCTAATCCCTCATACCTCAAACCTTAAACCCTCAACCCTTCAACCATAATCCCTCAACTGTCGAACCTTAAACCCTCAACCTCCAACCCTCAACACTTAACCCCTCAACCCTTAGACCCTAATACCTCGACCCTCAACCCTCAACCCTATCAATTAAACCATCAACCCTAGTTTTTCAACCCTAATCCCTCAAACCTCAAACCTCAAACCCTCAACCCTTAAACTGTAATACCTCTAGATCCTCTACCCTCTACCCTCTACCCTATTAATTAAACCCTAATACCTCACACCTCAAACCTTAAACCCTCAACCACCGACCCTTAAACCCTCAACCTCCAACCCTCAACACTTAACTCCTCAACCCTTAAAAAATAACACCTCAACCCTCAACCCTTAAACTATAATACCTCTAGACCCTCTACCCTCTACCATATTCACTCATACCTCAAACCTTAAAATCTTAATCCTTAAACCCTAATCCCGCAACTGTAGACCCTTAAACCCTCAACCCTCTACCCTATCAATTAAAACCTCAAACCTAGTTGCTCAACCCTAATCCCTCAAACCTCAAACCTTAAACCCTTAACCCTTAAACTGTAATACCTCAACCCTCCACCCTATACCTTAAACCATAACCCCTCATACCTAAAACCTTAAATCCTCATCCCTTCAACCCTAATCCATCAACCATCAACCCTCCAACCCTCAACACTTAAGCCCTCAATCCTTAAACCCTAATACCTCAACCCTCAACCCTCAACCCTATCAATTAAATGTAAGAGGGAGAGAGAGAAAGACCTAAGAGGGAGAGAGAGGAAGTGTGTGAGAGGGGGTTGGAGTGAGAGATATTTTTCTAGGTAGGGTGAGAGGGAGTGAGAATTGAGAGAGAGACTACTACATCAGAGAAAGAGGGTTATCTAGTTAGGATAGGAGGGAGATGCCTAAGAGAGGAGAGGGTGTGGGAGGTATACTTTCAGGGAGTGTTAGGAATTGCATTTAGAAAATATCAATTAAATGCAAATAAAGATTAAACAGGGGAATGAAAAACACATAAATAATAATAGCGAGACAATTTTTAATGTGGTTCACCCAAACTTGGGCTACATCCACCAATAGAGAGCCCATTATTATTATCTAGAAAATCAAATTGATTACAACCCACAATCCTTGCAACTCAATACCATTGCAAATACTACAATACAATATCAATGAAAACCCTAACCCTTAGCCATTTTATCAAGACTTATGTCGGTTATAAAATATGATTTTTTTATGTCATCCAAATAGAAAAATAACTCCCGAAACCTTTATAAAATAATAAAATTCGTGAGAGGTTTCGAGGAACTACCACTGAGCCCCCATGGGGGCGCTGCCCCTTGAGCTCGCCCTTTATCATGATAGGGAGCACACTAGGGGTGCTGCCCCTAAACCCCCCATTAAATAATTTGGGGGAAACCACACCAATAAAAGTGGGAAAAATTTAACCTCTGAGTCTAATTAGGCTCCATATAACAACAATCTCCCACTTGGAGACTGGTCAGACTCCACCCCATATCATCTCCCACTTGGAGACTAATCATAACATTGTTGAACCTATAGCTTCCACTAGAAATAAGCACCTTGGACCTTGTTGTTCTGATTTTATTGTTTTTAGTCTTGAAGACCAACCAAAGCTGAAGAGGAGCTCAACTTCTCCCTTAGCACTACCTTTGTAAACATATCCGCTAGATTGTCATCTGTATGTATCTTTTCTAGCCTTAACTTTCCATCATCCAACACCGACTGAATGAAGTGATACCTCAACTGTATGTGTTTGGTATTTGAATGCAAGGAAAATTATTTGCAAGATGTATGACACTCTGGCTGTCCGTAAACAAATAACTGTTGGCCTGTCGTTTTCCTAATTCTTCCATGAAATATTGTAGCCATATCATCTCCTTGCTTGCCTCAACTGCAACTACATACTCTGCCTCTATGGTGGTTAAAGAAACCACATTTTGCAACCTCAAGATCCAACTCACCGCTGTCCCACCTACAATAAATACATAACCTGTAGTACTCCGCCTGGTATCAATATCCCCTGCCAAATCTAAGTCTATATAACTTGCTAAATCAGTATTAGAGCCCCCAAAACATAAATGTTTATTGGATATACCTTGCAAATACCTGATAACCCATTTTACTGCATTCCAATGCTCTAATTCAGGTTTAGTCATATACCTACTTACGACTCCAACAACATGTGCAATATCCAGTCTCATGCATACCATGGCCTACATTAAACTTCCTATAGATGAAGCATATGGTACCTTATACATTTTTTCTTCGTTCTCTTTTGTCTTTCGACACATCTCCTCAGTCAATTTCAAATGACTAGTCAAAGGTGTGTTGACAACTTTTGCATTCTTCATGTGGAATCTCTGCAACACCTTTTCAACATAACTAGCCTAAGATAGAGTCAATTTTCTCTTCTGTCTATCTCTGCAAATTATCATACCAATGATTTTTTTCGCTGCCCCCAAATCCTTCATAGAAAATTATTTTTCTAACTACTATTTTAACTCACTTATGTGATCCATGTTAGACCCCACTACAAGCATGCCATCAACATATAAACATAAAATAGTGTAGCGGTCATTATCCAACCTCTTAACATAAACACAATGGTTAGAATTACACCTGTTGTAGCCTTGCTCAGCCATAAAACTATCAAATTTCAAGTACCATTATCGAGGTGCTTGTTTCAAGCCATATAAACTCTTCTTCAATCTACACACCAATTTCTCCTTACCTTTGACCCCAAATTCTTGGGTTTGTTCCATATATATTTCCTCCTCCAAATCACCATGGAGAAAGATAGTTTTCACATATAACTTTTCTAAATGTAAGTCGTCCACAACCAAAATACTTAAAACAATACAAATAGAAGTCATCTTAACAACCAGAGAAAAAATCTCAACAAAATCAATGCCCTTTTTCTGTGCAAATCCTTTTACAATTAACATGGCTTTAAATATGTTCTTACCTCCATCTTCCTATTTTAGCCTATAAACCCATTTTTTTGATAAATCCTTTTTACCTGTAGGCATCTTGCATAATTCCCAAGTCTAATTTTTCACCAAGGAGTCCATTACTTCTTCCATTGCATGTTCCCACTGAACCTTTGTATCCACCTACATAGCTTCATCATACCCTTTAGGTTCACCAACATCTATTAACAAAATAGAATACAAAGAGGGAGAAAACCTTTCAGGAGGTTTACTTAGCTGTGTTGATCGTCTAACATTCACTGGAGTTTGTGGTATTTTTTGCGGAGCATGAGGAACCACTAGAACATCACTATCTGGAGTATCATCTAGAACCACAAAATATTTTACTTTCTTCTCATGCTGCTGCAACTGGTCTTTGTACAAAACCTTCTCATTGAATACAACATCACTACTTCTCACAATTTTTAGATTTTTAACATCCCAAAGCCTATAACCAAATTCATCAACGCCATATCCAATGAATATACACTTTTTTTGATTTTTCATCTAGCTTGGTTCTATTTTCAAAATCTACATGTGCAAATGCTTCACATTCAAAGGTTTTGAGAAAAGAATAACTCACCTTCTTACCTATCCATGCTTCCTCTAGAGTACCACAAACCAAAGGAACTGAATGACCTCTATTAATTAAATATACAACGGTATTGACAACCTCTTCCCACATGTTTAAAGGCAGCCCAACATGCAATTTCATGCTCCTTGTACGCTCCATTATTGTCCTATTCATGCACTCAACCACTCCATTTTCTTGTGGAGTCCTTGGAACCATTTTCTGCCTATGAATTCCATTAGAGGAACAATAATCCTCAAATTCTTTGCTGCAATACTCACCACCATTATCAGATTTGAGACATTTTAATCTTTTATCCCTCTCATTCTCAACCAAGATTCTCCATTTATTAAATGTTTCAAATACATCAAATTTCTACTTAAGGAAATAAATCAAAACCTTCCTAGTTGCATCATCTATGAATGTAACATAATACCAAGAGCCACTGAGAGAAGATACATGAGCCAGTCCCCATACATTTGTATGCACAAGCTCCAACTTTTCATCTTTCTTTTGCTTCCCATCCTTCAGAAAACTAACTCTCTTTTGTTTGCCATACACACAACTTTCACAGAAATCCATATTAATGTATTTTAGACCTAGTAAAACTTTCTTAGAAGGAAGTAACTTCATACCTTTTTCACTCATATGCCCAAGTCTATTATGCCACGGTGTTGTCTCAGAACCTACAACAATTGATTTAGTCTCTTCTTGCGAACCCACAACAACTGTTCTTGAACTTGTTTGTGTTTTCTTTGCAACAACTAAAGTAGAAGGAACATTATGACTTGTATAAAGATATAAGGTGCCTACTTTCACACCTTTTGATACTATTAAGGAACCTCTTGAAAGCTTCCAATTTTTTATCATTTAAAGTAATTATGCAACCTTCATCACCTAGCTGCCCTGCTAAAATTAAATTCCTACTCAGCCTTGGAACATGCCTTACCTCTTGTAGTAGCCAATGATTCCCATTTTGCAACTTAATCTTAATTCTTCCCTTTCCAACAATTTGAGAGGGTTCGTTATCTCCCAAATAAACCAACCCAAAATTCCCTTGGACATAATCAAGGAAATAACTTCTATGGGGTGTAGCATGAAATGAGGCCCATGAATCTAAAACCCATGAATCATTAGCATTATTAAGGGAAAGAATCAAAGCATCCTCATCAGATTTGTTACTTACCACATTTTCCTCTTTACTTCCTTTTTGTCTCCTTTAATTTTTCAAGACCAACAATCTTTCTTTAAATGACCTGACTTACCGTAGCACCAACAAACCCTCGTGTCTCTAGATTGGGACATTTTTTCCTTTGATTTTCCTTGTGACTTCCCATGACTTCAAGAATTGTTTCCTCTCTCCTTTGTTCTGCCCCTTCTTTCTGCATTCAAAACACTGCCTGATGTGGATATTCCACCTGAGTTTTTCCTATGAATTCCTCGCTCAAAATAACACCAACAACATCATCAAATTTCAATGTATTTGAACCAAAAATAGAGTTGCTAACAACCATTACCAAGCTATTCCAACTTTTAGGCAAAGAACACAGAATCAAAAGATCCCTAACTTATTCATCAAATTTTACATTTACAAAAGTTAATTGACTAGTAACCGTATTAAACTCATTTAAATGATCAACCACTGACCCACCTTCTACCATTTTCATATTAAATAAACGCTTCATAAGAAATACCTTATTTGAAGTGGAAGGCTTTTCATATAACTTCGCCAAGGTTTCCATCAACTCTTGAGTTGTCTTTGCTGCTGCAATATTGAACACCACCGATTGTGCCAGGCATAAATGAATGGCTCCCAGTGCCTTTCTATCCAAAAGATTCCAATCCTCATCAGTCATTATTGTCGGTTTCTTGGCTATTCCTTCCAATGGCCTTCATAAATCCTTCTAATAGAGATAATCCTCCATCTGCATCTTCCATAACTGATAGTTCTACCCATTGAATTTATCTACATTCAATTTACCCTCGTTTGCCATTGCTTCCACTTAGCCATGAGACTCCCACTCAATCGTGAGACCTTCATGCAAATGATGATAAAAAACAACCCACTTTGATACCACTTGTTAGTAATTTCATGTAGAAAATATCAATTAAATGCAAATAAGATTAAACAAGGGAATGAAAAACACATAAATAATAATAGTGAGAGATAATTTTTAATGTGGTGCACCCAAACTTGGGCTACATCCACCAATAGAGAGTCCAATATTATTATCTAGTAAATCAAACTGATTACAACCCGCAACCCTTGCAACTCAATACCGCTGCAAATGCTACAATACAATATCAACGAAAACCTTAACCCTTAGCCATTTTATCAAGACTTATGTTAGTTACAAAATAGTGTTTTTTTTTATGTTGGCCAAATAGGAAAATAACTCCTAACACCTTTATAAAATAATAAAAGTTGTGAGAGGTTTCGGGGGCACTGCCCCTAAGCCCCCGTAAGGGGCGCTCCCCTTGACCCCTTCTTTGGGCTGCTACCCCCAAGCCCCTGTTAAATAATTTGGGGGGAAGTTGCACCAATAAAAAGTGGGGAAAATTTAACCTCTGAGTCTGATTAAGATCCATATAAAAATAGGGAGATACCTGAGAGAGAGGGAGTGTAAGAGAGGGGGTTGGAGTGAGAGAGGGTAGACTAGGTAGGGTGGGAGAGAGTGAGAATTCGGCGTCAGATCAGATCGAAGTCGAAAAAATCAATCCGTCGAATCCGGGTAATCAGATCAGTCAGGATCAAAATCAGACGTTCCTCAAAGAATTTCAATCTTTTGCGTCAAACAAAACATCCGACTCAAAGATCAATCCGCATCAGATCAATCAGAAATCATCAATCATCATCAATCAAGTCGGAAAAAATCGCGTCCGCGTCGATCCGTCCGAAATCGCTCAAAGATCAGAGACAAAATTTTCTTTGAAGACAGAAAGACAAAGAAATGCAAAGAGATAAAGAAGAGTCGGAAGAAACGAAGAAACAAGGAAGGTCCTGGGTCGAGAGGATGGAGACAAAGGGAAGAGGAATTTCAGGACGAGGTGGGAAGGACCAGCGAAGTGAAAGAAAGTTAATGGTCGGGTCGGGAGGATAAATGAAAGAATTAAAGTTATCGTCGAGGAAAATTCCGTCGAGAACAAAGGTCTCCGTCAAAACGAAAGTCGGAAGGATAAATTAAGAGATTATATTGGGAGGAGAGGAGATTAATGAAAGACCTAAAGACAGGAATGAAATTATAAGTGAGAGGACAAGAGAGAGGAGGTATGAGGGATAGAGGAAAAGGGCACAGAAGAGAAGGAGATGGGAGGATAAAGGGAGAATAAGACCTGAGATGGGAGTTATCCTATATTCATCCATCAACAAACAGGATATGAAAAAATTAAGTATAAAGAGACCGAGAAGGGTTAAAGAGAAGAGATAGGTATATATTAGTTAAAACGGAAGAGTAGAGGTTGTAAGTAAAAGCAACTATCATGTGATCGAACTCGCGATTAAAGTAGTGCGATAAAGTTGTTTGGTAAATGAAACTCCAGAATTTTAACGAGCACCAAATGTGATGTGCCATTTGGAGAGCACCAAATTTTCCACTTGTCAAATGATTTGCTTATGGACATGGTTTTCTTAGGATTTACCAAATTTTCACATATTTTTGGTTGTGCTAACTATCACATTTGCACGTCTTTCAATGCACGTTTATAAAAAAATTCGTGATGACGTTAGCATCTCTTAGCTATCTAAATATTTTTTTTAAGTTTTGATTAAGTGAAGGTTTTCATCCATAAATTCTCTTGTTATTGCCTCCATTTTTTTTCAAAAACCAAACCAACATTGCATGCTAGTTTTAGGATAGATTTTTATTTGTTCATCAAATCATGAAAAAATTACATTTTTTTAAACTAGACTCCATTATACATGTGATTAAAAATAAATTTTTGATTAGTTTTTAAAAAAAATAGGGGGAGCACACTCAAATTTCAGCTTTTTAGGATGTGTCCACTTTGAAAATTCATAAAATATTACATATTCATTAAAAAAATTAGCCAAAAGAATGGGGATAAACTACATGGTGTTAGATAATTTCTCTTTTTTTTGGATAAAAATAGGACCTATTCCCCCCCCCTTTTGAAACCCTTAATATTCTTTAATTTCAAAAAAAAATAGTAGCTTAGAAACTAGACTCAAAGCACTTCAACTCTTGTTCTTTCTGCATCTTCAAATTTTGAGCATAACTATCTTCATTTTCTTGTGCACATCGGATTTTGATAATTTTAGAAAAATGTGGCATGTTAAGAGCCATTTTTGTGTCACAACTTGGTGCACTTACCCATGAAGGAAAAATATTGGGGAACTAATTTTATCTTTGCAAGTTCAATGGATTTCTATTAGAGTAAAAATTAGTTAACTCCCTTTTCACACTACTATACATAAGCTTACTTAGGTTACGAGTTTTTTTAAGTCATAGGATTAGGACACATGTCATTATGTAATTTAAACCTCATTTAGGATTTCTTATCTTTTATCAAGGGTAATTCATTTTATATTGTATTGTTATTCATGTTTTTTATGCATCAATAGAGCTCAAACTATTACAAGATTTTTTTCTCTTTTTATGAGATGATTGATTGCACACAATCTCTAGAAGTCATAGGGTTAAGAAATCAACTCTAACATGGTATCAAAGTTTTAAATATGCAATTTCCTATCCTTTTTTTAAGAGATCGGTCATTGAATGTTGAAATGATGCATCTTGGAACAAAATGGACCTCACTGATGCACCCAGAATACCCAAAAACCTTTTAAGATTAATTATCAAACAATTGAAATCAAATATCAAAAGTTGTTTAGAAAGTTTTTTTGGCACATAATTCAAGGTCAAAAATTCATACAATCATATGGTGTTAGATAGTAGTTTTTCATTATTGCATAAGAATACAAATATTTTCTAGTGAATCCAACAAAAATCCAAAAAACTCAATAAAAATAATGGTAGCATTGTTTATTTTTTGATGAACGTACAAATTTACATCTAGTTGATGTTATCAACAAAGGGCTATGTGAATTTTCAAGGGGTTTTCCTATTTTTTGGATAGTTTTATATTTTTTGTTGATATCAAAGAAATTATTTAGCACCATTATCGATCACCACTCAATTGTCACATGATCACCACCTCTAATGGTGCTACCTACTGCCACCACCATTTGTTTTCTCCCCAACCATCGCTCTACCACTAGAAACGTGACTAGTTCCAACTCGTAGTTATGTGGGTGACCAAGGGCTAGTAACCTAACCTAGCTCTCAAAGGCTAGCTTTTTTAGCTCCTAGCTTTCAATTTGAAACCAAATTGGAGAAAATTCATGAATTTGGGTATACCTTGGGCATACAAACTCAATTTTTTGTAAACAAGATATCAGTGGAAAGTTAGTTCTAAAAAATTTCTAATAGTACTAGTATTTTTTTATATTTTATTTTTGTTTGAAGTCAAATCTATCTATTTACACTTCTAGGCCCATAAATTTTGGCTTAAATCTCTTTTTTTGTGATTTTTATAACGTTGAAAAGTTATTTCAATTCTCTACACATGTATTAGACTTGATTTTCTATTGCACTTGATGTAAAATGATGTGATAATGTAATAAATATGCATATTTTGTGAGGTGATATACTATTTCCATGATAACATTATTACCTTTAGATTTTAGAATCCCTATGGCAAAGTCCATGGATACCTTTGCCTAATGTTAGATAGGAATAATTGAGGGCTGCAAGAGAGCCAATGTATTAATTTTTGCCCCTTTATTTAGTTGACAAACCAAACATTCAGCCATAAATTTTTGAGCATCACCTTTTAGTCTTTCCCAAAAAAACTTGCTTGAATTGATGATGTCTTCAAAAATCATGAATGACCATCAATTAGAGACTCGTGAAGTTATTTGAGAATCTTGTATTTAAGAGTGGAATTATTGCAAAGATAAAATCACTCTTTATAGTTCAGAATGTATCTCCTTTCCAACAAAAAATATTTGAAGTAATGGGATCATTCTGTGATCGTTGAATGAGATTACTTGTAGAAACATCATTCTACCACTTTATTTTGACTTCTACCAGCCATTCTACTTATAATATTGAAATGACACATAATAAAGCATCATCTTTCTCATCCTTCATAGAAAATGCATCTGCCACAACATTTTCCTTCCCTTTCTTATATGCAATCTCAAAATCATATCCCAACATCCTAGTGACCTGTCTTTGCTACTCTTTAAAAGATAATTTTTGTTCCAAAAAATATTTTAGGCTATCATGATCTATCTTAATCTTGAAGTGTTTACCCATTAGAGAAGGCCTTAATTGTTTTACGACATGAAGAATAACTAGAATTTTCCTCTCATAAATAGGTTTGAATTGATTCTTACCCTTTAATTGATGAATCTCATTTAAGAAATTGGCCAACCCTCCTACATGAGAATTTATCCTATACTATTTCCTAAAGCATCACATTCTAAAATAAAATCCTTGGTGAAGTTTGGAGTGGAAAGCAATGGAGTTGTACACATAGCCTCCTTCAATCTCGCAAACATTTCATTAGCGAACTTGTTCCAATGAAAAGAGTCCTTCAATAAAGTTGTGAGTGGTGTTGCTATATGGCCATAATTCTTCACAAATATTCTATAATATCTAGAAAATCCTAAGAAAACCCCCAATCTCTTAATGGTTATGGGAATAGGTCATTCTATGATAACCTTAATTTTGTTAAGATCCACCTTTACTCCTTCATGTGAAACTATGTGTCCCAAGTAATACACCTTGTTGATTCTAAAAGCACAATTGGATGGATTAGAATAGATTTGATGATCTTAAAGAACTTGTAATGCTCGATCTACTTGCTACAAGTGTTCTTCCTATGTCTTGCTATAAATCAATATATCATCAAAGAACATAAATACAAACTTCCTCAAGAATTTCTTAAATATGGAGCTCATCAAACTTTAAAATATAGACGATGCATTAGTAAGACCAAATGAAATCACCAAAAACTCATACTAATCCTCCCGAGTCCTAAATATTATCTTAGAAATATCTTCTTCCTTAATTCAAATTTGGTGATAACCTAATCTAAGATCTAACTTTCTAAAATACATAGCTCCATTCAATTCATCTAGTAAATCATTAATGATTGGAATAGTAAACTTATCTTTAATAGTGTACATATTGAGCACTCTATAGTTTGGGCACATATGCAAAGTTTCATCCTTCCTACACACCATCACCACAAGTGAGGAGTAAGCACTTTGGCTATGCTTGATAATTCCTTCCTCTAATATCTCCTCCACAATCTTGTCAATCTCACTTTTTTATATATATGGGTACCTATTGGGCCTAATGTTGGGTTGTTGGATCCTTGGAACTAGTTGAATGGGATGATCATGATCCCTCTTAGGAGGAATTCCTTTATGAATATCTCTAAAAATCACTAAGTGACAATCAAGGATTACTTGTAAATCTGGATGGGTGGGAGCATTAGATTGATAGACTTCTAATGAATATAATTGGGCCACAAATCCATCAACTCCTTTCTCAAGAAACTTATGCATTTGATAAGAGATTACCATTTGTAGGGACTTTTCCTTCAACCCTCTTAGCTTTGTTTTCTTTCCTTTTGATTGAAATCTGGTGAATATTTCCTGGAAGTTCATCTGAATTATTCCCAAAGTAGTAAGCAATTGTATTCCCAAAATAATATATGTTGCACCCATAGAGACAACATACATTGGGATATCAAGGTGATAATCTCCCATGGATAATTTAATGCTATATAATTTTCCACATCAACTAACAGTACCACCATCTACAATCAAGACTTGAAACTCTAGAGTTGTCCATATATAAAACAATATAGATGAGTTTCCAACTTTTTGTTGATGAAATTATGAGTACTAACTGAGTCAATCAACACTGTTACTTTTTGATTCATTAAGAAACACACTACCTTGAGAGTTTGTGGGGTGCTAAAACTAGAGAGTGCGTGAAAATAAATTATTGGTTTGGAATCATGTGATTCCTCATCTGACTTGCTAGTTCCCTTTAATATTGGTTCCTCCTTTTCTTCCTCACTCACACCTTCAATATAGAACAATTTATTTTCACTGCATTTATGTCCTCGACTATATTTGTTGTTACAATTGAAACAACTATTTTTCTCTCTTCTCCTAAATTTGTTGTGGATTTTACCTAGTAGGTTGAGGAAGAGAAGGTGTTGAATATCATCTCTCTTATGCCATTAGCCCCTTGCTTTCTAGGAATCAAAGACTTCTCATCTACCTTACATGCTATAAGATAAAAGAGTCAGATATAGAGCTAGAACTAAACATGTGTACCTCATGTTCAATGTGATCCTTACAACCACCCAAAAGTGAATCATTCAAGTTATCATCTATAATTTTGTCTACTCTTAAGGATAGATTTTGTAATTTTTGAAGATAATTCTTGACTGATCATATTTGTTGAAGTTTAGCTAGCTAGTTGAAGACATTGTCTGTTACACTATTGCTATACTGTGATTGGAGCTCCTCTATAAAAATAGACCTTTTTTCCACTTGAGACTTGATGTACATTAAAAAAAATTCCATTTGGTTTACCCATGTTAGTGGATTCTTTCCATCAAACTTGTGCATATCCACCTTTGGTACCAAGTTCCTAGACCCCATATGAGTTAAAATTTGGATCAATAGTAGATGACCTAGATGATTCACCTTGGTAGCTTGAGACATCATTTCTTGTTCCATTTAGATAATAATTTAACGTGCTTCATATGTCTGATATATCTCTTCTAAGGAAACTCATCTCCATATTCACTAATGAAATTTATTCATTGAATTTTTTGATATCCTCATTGGGAGTAATATTCTCTATTATTACCTCATCCTTATCATGAGGCTTTCCTAGTGTGATAACATTATTTTTTCCTCTTGTTTGAGGACCTATCATGATGGAAACCAAAATGTTTGAAACAAACACACAAATGAAATATAAATTCTCTAAAAAACTTACTATAACTTACTAGGGCCAAGATACCACTTACCCACAAAAATCTTCAAAAAAATTAGTAGATTTGCAACCTTGAGAGTGAATTTGTTAGAAACCCTAATTTTTCAATAAATCACTCACTTCCACTTCAATTCCTTTGACATATAGATTTTAGATGCTTGACTATGTTCTTCAAAAACCATTTAAAAATTAGAAAATAATTCACCAATATCTGAGAGATGTGTGCTTCCCAAAACAACCTCCAATATTAAGAAAATTTATTGCCTCCACGTTGTCAAGATCATGCTTAGATACTTGTAATGAAATAACTTACACAATGGAAATTTTAATATAAAATATGCTTAAAATACTTGATAATAACTAAGAATAACAAGCAACTTTGAGGGGGAAAATCTCCAAATATCTCCAATGAGAGCACAATTCATAGTTTGGAGATGAAATAAGACCCACTACCTCCTATATATACCTTATTTATGCCTAGGATATCACCCATGTCGACTTAGATAATTAACTAAATAATAATATAATAATGATAATTTGACTTAATTAAGAGATAAGATAGCCACAATCAGACTATTCATAACCCTATGTACACTAATATTAAGGGCATAACAATAATAGAGATGAACCACACTATGAGATATATGGTTGGTTCATATGTTACTTGATTCACCTAGTGAGTTAGTGTATGCTGGTAATCTAAGATTTAATTGCATGTCAATAATGGAGTTGAGATAACATGCTAGTTGTTAGAGATGACTAGATATAGTAGTTGCAAAGTGGCTAAGGAAACCGTATGATACATAACTAATCTAAGAGTTGAGCTAGTTCATGAAGGTAGACAATGTTTTCAACATTTAGAATCAATAAAGTGTTTCATGTTAAGCTAGTGGAATTAATGCAATGAATTATCATATTATTGTACAGGTGTCTGCAACATATCTTATATGAGGGGTATTATCCTCTATTACATAGTTATAAGATGAGATACAAGTTATGATCATATTTGGGTTAGTCTATGGATGTGGGGAAGCTCTTTATGATAAGTGGAGATTTTTTGAGCCCATGGTTCAATGTATTTGTTGTCACCTAGAAATTGCACCCTATGCAGAGTTATGAAAACTGAGCTTTCTAGAGAAACATGGGATCATTTCAAGGGTTGTGGGTCACCTAGAGTTCAAATGAACCTCTGGAGAAGGCCGGCTTCCTTTGGTATCACCTAAACTACTGATTCTGTAAAGGGAAAGGAAGAAGGAGTACATATGAATGAAACTAAAAACTAAGGTGATACACCGAATTGATAAGAAATCATGAAATGAAAACAAGGTGATCATACACTGGAAAGCTAATGGTTACTATTTCACTTACTCAACATAACCCCTTTAGACTTATGCATCATTCTTAAAAGGCTTGATCTACATACATATCTTAAGAAGGAAAGATGGATTTCACAGCTTTAAGGTATGAATACAAATTTGGAAAACACAGTTGAAAACTTGCATAACCTAAAAATACAGAAATGAGAGTAATACAAACATTAACACTGGCTTCCAAGGTAAACTCTGTGTTTTATTCCAGATTCCAGTTCAGTTACAAAACATACATCAACTGAGAAAGGATTTCAAAAAAATCACTCCCTCTCCAGAATGCATAATCCGAACTATTTAAAAAGAGGCAAAAATTCCATATTTACCAAAGATACAGCCCCTAGGGCTTACAAAATATCTCACTTCGGGATAAAACTCCCCTTAGATCTTTTTCCTGAAGTTAATGCTGCATTCAAGTGAGTCCCTATTGTCCATGTTGGTGAAGAGTCGTTCCCAGGAGAAGCCTTCAAATCTTTTGTAGCTACCGCATTCACTTCTGTTCCTCGTGTCCACCTCTGAATCCCTTGTCAGGCTGCTTTGAATGCTTCAGAACTCAGAGCCGATCCACGTCACCTCACCCTGTTGATCTTCTTGGCACTGGTCAAGCTGCCAATGGTTCACTTGTAGCTCCCTCTGATTCACTGGGCATAATCCACGTAGATTATTTGGGCAGTCAAAGGTCATTCAAACTGGATCGCATGTCGCTGAGACACTAATCATGTCTCCCTAATGCGATCAGACCTTGCAGCAGCATTCAGAAAGACACATGATGGTCGAAAAGAGCTCATATCGAGCCACAAAAGTCATATCAATATCACAGAATAGCATCGGTGAGACCATCATTTTCGGCCAGACAACATGGCGAGCCCTCAGGAGTCATACCGATGTTCACCATCTCATTTCCTAGTTATCCGCATTCGGCAAGAGCTCCTTTAGTCAGTAGGATATCATACCGATCGTCATGAGTTATACTGTTGCATAAGATGTTGCCGAGACCCTCATCCTATTGGGAAGACATCCTACCGAGTGTAAAACCTCCTCCTGGAGTCTCCCCAAGCTTAACATTATGAACCATATCGGCAAGAGCTTATTGATGTCACTCTGAACGCATTTCGCTCTACCCGAGCTCTACACTTCTTTCGGTGAGACACCGGCAAGTCGGGAAGACCTCCCGGCAAAGGTATCATCTCTCGGTGAGACCTTTGTTGTCGGTGAGACCCTCTGCCGAGCTCTCTTTCTTTTCTTGAGTTTACTTTACTTCGGTAAGACATTGCTTGGTCGGTGATACCTCATGTCGAAATCACCAACTCATACTGAAGGCACCAATATTTCATGTCAGGGAGACATCATACCAGCCACCAGGATGTTACAGTGAAGTTCCTCCTTTTCCCCTGTTGACATCTCTCTTCGGTGAGACCCTTCATTAGTTGCCAGGACCTTGGCCTGAAAGCACAACCTTATACCAAAGCCATTCCACTTCGGCAAGACCTTCGTTCATCGGCAGGACCACATGGCGAAAGCTTCAACTCTCGGCGAGCTCAGACCATTCTTCGGCAAGACCCTACCGAATCGGCAGGACCTCATAGCGATGTCGGATCTTTCTCTGTGGGCTCATTTTTGTTTCGGTGGGGCCCTCATCGGTTGGGAAGACTTCTTTCTGAATTCAAAATTTCCACTGAGACTCCCTGGTGGGGACCACCATTCCATGTCGGCGAGACCGCTCCCTTTCGTCGAGACATCATATCGAAGGGGAAACCCTTCAGCGAAACCTCCACACTTTGGCCAGACCTCCCGGCGAATACAAGTACTTCTCCCCGAGCTAGTTCTATTTCGGCAAGAGTCCACCCTATCGGTGAAACCTCTTGCCGAAACCACCTTCCTTCGTTGTGACCCCCCTTATGTCGGTAGGACGTTACGGCGAGCTCCCTCATTCTCCCCGTGCTCTCTTCATTTTGCTGAGACCTCCATCCTTTGACGAGACCTTTCTCTGAGCGTACCCTGGTCTCCCCGAGCTCTGATCCTATTTTGATGAGACTCCCACGGGTCGGCAAGAGATCTCGCCAAGCTCAAAACACTATGTCGATCCTCATTTTGTTTCAGCAAGACCACCCTCGATCGGGGAGACATCTCCCCAAAGACATCACCATTCGCTGAGCTCACTTCTTGTCATCAAGACCTTGGCTTGTCGGTCAAAGGTTATGTCGATGTCATTCTCTCTCGGTGAGACCTTTTTTTGTCGGTGAGACTCCTGCCAAAGGCAAAACACATATTGAGACCCCTTTATCTCTCGGTGAGACCACCTCCATTCCCCGTGACATCACAACAACTCTACCTTCCTTCGTCGCGTCGCATCTTTCAGCCAGACTATCTGCTTGTCGCTAGGACTTCATAGTGAACTCCTTCTTGTCTCCCCGAGCTCACTTCATTTCGGTGTGACTCCCATTGGTCGGTAAGACTTCTTTTCGAAGTCACAACATTATACCGAAGCCATTCCACCTCAGCGAGACCCTACTTCGTCGCCGAGACATCTCCTCGAGCTTAATATCTTTTGGCAATGCTAGCCTTATGAACAACAGTTGGCATGACTTCCTTCCAAGCGGAGAGATACACAAAGACTCACGGAGATTAAAATGTCTAGCCGACTGAGACATAATGAATAGAACCCCTGCTAGTCAGCGAGACAACTGGAAGGTCTTGCCAACTTCCTCTCTAATGATTTTTTCGCCAAAACTGATTGAGGGATGCCTTCCAATAGACCTCCTCGTAAAAAATCCTCAGGTGCATGATCCATCCCTTTATGCAAATGTCCCATTTGGCCTTCTTGTCCATCTAAAACATAATTTATCCTGCCTGATTGAGCCCGTAGGTGAAAATCGGGTAACAGTATTTACACATAATACTATGTATTAGTGACACAAGGATGAAAATTCACTCTTTTGGGAGTTTTTTCCCCAACTGAGTGTTTCTCTTGAGTTACTTTTGTTGCATGTCTATTTTGTGTGTGATTCAAGTGTTTATTTTTTGTATTTAATATGTTCATATTAAATTCTCTTAATGCATGTGTCATGGAGATTGTCAACCATTATAGATAGTTGAATACACATAGAGGATGGATGAATCATCTTATTTAAAAACTATAAGTTAATGTACTAAAGTGTGTCATAGATATGTCAAGTTTATGGATCAAATAGAGTAATTATCTAAGAGAATTTACATGAGAATGCCATACTAGCTTCATAAAATATCCTTATTGCATCTTTAGTTTGTATCAAAATCCATGCATACCACATGCTTTCTTATTGTATTTGATCTTGGTTCATCACATTTAAATTGGCTTTCCTAGAGGCTTGACCAAGGAAAAAATTTCCCTTTCTTAGAAAATTCATAATTAGTGTCCATAGGCACCATCTCACATAAGTTTAACAAGCCAAGGTGTATTTGTAATAGTCATCAATTCACTTCCATAGGTCCAATTTTTTTCTCACTAGATCAATTTCATCGGTGTAGATCTAAGCCAAACCAAAACAAATCCAACCTATACATTTTGAGGGATTCATTTAGACAAGGCCCTAATTTTTTACACATTGTAAAATAAGTTCCTTGTATCTTCAAAAATATATCCCTTCATCTAAAATTGAACTAAGTGTGGCTTTTAATTAATTGAAATTTTTAAAGTTTAATTTTATAAATATCTTAAATACCATGTAAAAGATTTGAAAGATATCAATAATGTAATATAATTAATATAATTATATCAAAATTATGAATTAAATATTATTATATATAATTAAAACCCTTTGATTCTATTGAATAATAATAATTAAATTTAATTATACATACAACATTTCTACATTATGTTATTTTTTTAATATTTTAATAATTAATTAATAAATAATTAAACTTTGACATGTGAATAATTAAATTCTTATTAAGATTTTTAGAATGTAATAAAGTGAATATATTTAAAATCTCACTATATATATATAATATGGGAATTTTAAAGTATGTGTTTTACTATCCATGTAAATATTAAACAAGAGCTGCAAGCAGCAAAGTTCCTGCCTAAATGTGCAAGAATAGTCTTGTTTTTATTTTTTGTGTTTGTTATATTTTAGCAACAGTGTTGATAGAATTAAAATTGTCAAGAAATCAATTAGTTTTCCATAACCACAGAGAATCATATAAATTTAACTTTCCATAACCAACATTGTTGAAGCATGATATAATTGGATTTCAACAAAAAAAATCTGCTAAAATAAGCTTATGATGTCTAAGCATAGTAATCCACTCAAGAACATCATTAACTAATTATAGATATAAAAGAAGAAAGAAAGAAATCATATTGATGTTCACAAAATAAAGGAATATAATCAACAAGGAAACAAAAATGGTAGAGTTTCAACTGGGGTCATCATCATGTGAATCTCTCCTGCCTTTCCACTAGACAATGAGCCATTGGTTTGGGAAACTAGAGATAATCAATCTATTTTTGAAATTCAGTTTAGCAAAATCATTTGCACTTTCCATCACTTTTACTTAAGTTAGTTTAGCATAGCCAACAGGACAAGGTGGGCTAACCAGAATGATAATAAAGGCCACATATGCCATAGCCTGCACATAAGGGCATGCTTGGAATTTGAAATTTATCTTGTTATTGAGTCGAGGCACCTAGTATTCAAATTCAGTTCAACACATATTTAAAACTAACTAATTGGTCATTATTAATGATCATGAGCAATTGTTCTACAACACAAACTAACATTGAAATTTAGTTTTGGCATAACCAGAGGTGTTACAACATGTTGTAATGCATTCCAACTTTAACATGAATAATTGGAGAGTATTGAGTCTTGACTGCTAAATTTTGCTTACCATATCAAATTAAAGAATAATTTTTTTCCAAGTATAGCTTTCGCATTTTGACAACCAAACATTACTTTTAACTCAACAATAAGAGATCTAGTATCTCAAAATGGAAAACTAGAGCACAAATAAATAATAAGAAACAACACTTAGGCTAGATTTGTAACACCGTAATAATAGTCACTTGTAGACATGAACATAGGGATGCAAGAATGAGAACACCATTTCAAAGCAGGGTACAATAATAAATGAATGAGGGTAATGCAATGTTATATATACATATGTTTGCGAGAAGATATGGGTGTGGGGATGGGCAGGATCCTCAAGACTTTGTACTGGATTTTTGTAATCACCATGCATAATAATAATTTAAATAACTAATTTGGCTTAACATTGTCAATTGATGAGCAATGCTTACTGAATATTATTTCCATAAACTGACATAGCATTTTACATGATAATTAGGGCCCTACTAACTCAACAAGGCAAAGCTTGAGGGAAAATAAATGAGAATAATAAAAATATAATAATTTAGCTAAAATATAATAAGAATAAACAAAATAAATAATCTAGATTAACGTGCTTCATTAAAAGAGAAATATTGTTGTTTAAATTTCTATAGTGAGACAAAGCATTCTATCAGTAATCAAAGACCTATTGACTCAATAGGGAAAATTGATAACAAATAAATAAGAATAACGTGTAAACAATAATTTAGCTAAATTCTTGTCAAATGTTATGAGCTCAAGTGCCAAAACCATTGTTATTTCCAAAGTAATTCATTGGTGTGATGTACCCCAACAAATGACACCCATTGATATTCATGACTTTGATAGAATAAATGCCTCTCAACTGTGGCATCTAAGCCAAAGGTAAACCTACAAGTGAAAAATAAGATTTAACATATAAAAAAAATTAAAAGAAGCTAAATTGTCAACAAAATAGAAATAAATTGTATACATGATTTAGATTAACAAAATCAGTTAAAAGAAAAATATTAATTAACATACTATGTGGTCGATTATGTGAGCTAACTAAAGAAATATAAGCCAACACACCAATAAGACATTAAATCAAAGGAAACTAATTGAAAAGTAAAGCAAACTCTTAAAACAACAGCCCCTCTGAAAGCGTCTTATTGTGCTCTATCTCCAAGGATTCGTTGCAAGTACCAACCCTCAATTGGTGTAAGCAACAACTTGTTTAGAATGAAAACTTCAGAGAACGAGCTTATGGAAAATGCATGTCTATTTGCTAAATGATTTAAGCTATGATATGAAAACTAAGATGCTATGAACTTGAAATAAAAATGCCTGAAAAGATTGCTAGATGTTGATTAGAATGCAACTATAATAATAGCATTAAATTCAAAAAATCTAGGATCGTTTTCAACTCACAAGAGGGTTGTATTTGTAGATTTTTGGAGGCAAGAATCTAGTTGGAAAAGATCGACGATCGAAAATAAGCCTGTCAAGATGAACGGTGAGAGATTTTGGAAGTTGAGAAAAAGATGGAAGGTTGAGAAAATAATGGAAGATGTTTCCTCCTACACAATCTTTTCCACTCAAAATTGAAGGAAAGTTTCCATTTGAAGAGTTAGTTGATAGTTGAAGATAAATCTCATAATTAAATAAATAAATTTATTTAATTTACACGTGACAAATATTTTAGAAGTATCCATAATTAAATAATTAATATTTAATTATGTGTGAGAAGATGATAAAAAAACATTTAATTAAATATATAAAATACTTAATTAAATATGAAGTGAAGAAAGTTTCTAATTAAATATTTTAGAATATTTAATTAAATGTAGAGTGAGGAAAGTTTCTAATTAAATATTTAGAATATTTAATTATATGTAGGGTGAAGAATTAGAAAGTGTTTAATTAAATATTCAGAATATTTAATTAAATGTGAAAAAGGTATTTAGAGAATATCATTTGAATTTAAAATTCAAACTTATGATAATTAATATAAATAAATTATAAAATCTATTTAATTAATTAAGAGGAATATGGAAGATGGTAATAATTAAATAAACTTATTTATTTAATTAAATTAGAAGAATTAGAGAGTGAACGATATAAATAAATAATTAAATTTATTTATATGTAGATGACTTTAGAAGATTAATTAAATAATTCATATTTAACTAATTAACAGGCTTGATTAACTATGACCATTTTTAGATGTATACATTTTGCCCCTCTTTGAAGTGATGTGTTTTACGCACTACTTCAAAGAAAATTCATATGACGAAAATTTTCCCCTGATTTTGAAAAATTGACTAATGATGCTTATATGCCCCCTTGGGTGATGAATCGGATAAAATTTTGAATTTTTTGGATTTTTTTTTTTTTGAATTTTTTTGATGGTTTTTGAAAATTTACATTGATTTGATGTCCGATTCATCGGCCGATAAAGATGATTTGATAAAAACTGTTATTGAAATATTGATATAAAATGATGATGATTATTATTTTGATAATTGATCTCATTATAGGTGAGAGTCAATGATAGGATGATGATGATTGACCTCATGATAGGTGAGGATCAATGATAGGTTGATAGATGATGGATTGATTAGATGAAAGGTGAGATGAGGAAGATGATGCAAAATGATGGACAAGAGAGGATGGTAAGCGATAAGATATTGGGAAAAATGAGAAGAAAGAAAGCACAAATGGATTCAAAAATAAATATGATGTTTCCCCAGTCAAACTAAAAGCCAAGATGAATTGATGATGATGATTATGATGAGAGTGTTGTTGATGAGGGAAGGATACATCCTGAAACAACACAAGGATAGGGGAGGATACATCCCAATGATGATGATGATGAGAGTGTTGTTGATAAGGGAAGGATACATCCTAATGATGATGATGAGAGTGTTGTCAATGAGGGAAGGATACATCCCAAAACAACACAAGGATAGGGAAGGATACATATTGGTGATGATGATAATGATCAAGGTTTGTAGTAAGGCTAGGAACAAGATCAAAGGTATGATTAAATGATTTGTGCTAGATTGAATGGATTAATTAGATGATATTGGAAGAAAGGATTGGATGAATTGATTAAGATGAGATTGGAAGAAATGATTGGATGGATTGATTGAGATAATGCAGATGAGATGTGATGGATATTATAATGCTCATACACAAACTAATATCGATGTCATCTATATTAACGATGCAGATTTTAACAATGCAAAAATGAACTACACACCGTTGTCATTCTGTGAGCCAAATTTATGCTTATTTATCATCATTGACCCTTTTGATATGTTGAAAGTTAGTACAAGCATCGATGGTATAATGTAGACCATGATGACTTGAGTACAACTTCCATACAACTTTCATTGAGATTTGATAATGCAAGATAGCACAAGCATCTAGGTATAATGAGACCAAGATGACCTGAGCATCACTTGCGTAAACAAGCAAGAATTAATCATTTTCCTATGCAAATTCAAAATGTCGTCAATAATACTTTGTAGAGCATGTCCTATGACAATTTGCACAGTAATACTCATTAACTCACATAGAGAAGACAAAGAAAATATCATTCTCCTTCCTATCCCCTCTAGTTCCAGACATCATCGAGGTACTCTAGAGAAATGATAACAACAATCAAGATAAAACAATTGAACATAAGTGTTAAAGTGTCAAACCATGATTTAGAAGAGATCATCCAATGAGAGTTGATTTTTTTTGTTTTTTATGTTGATTTGGATGGTCGGTTGTTTGATTGATTGTGATTGATGTTCAACTTGATGTTTAGGATGATTGATGTTTTCACTAGGTTGTCTTGTTGTTGCTTGTCTAATGATTTAAGCTCAAAACAAGTTGCCCCCAGTGAGTTCAAGATTTTTCCCCTAGTCTACAATGAGACATTACCATTTTGTTGATGGAAGCATACAATTTATTGAATTTGTTTTGGGGGTGGGTGCATAAAGTTGGGTTACACTTTTGTGGCCAACTTCAAAAAAATATTGGAAATGACATAACACAAGCATGTTATAACACGCTCATATTATATCATTTTAAAAGAAAAAAAGAAGTGAAAGCTATTCATTTTCTCGTCTGTTTTTTTGCTCTACCCGTGGCCAAAAACCCTCATTTTTGCACTCACATTCTAGGAGGAGGAATTCTACAAAATTCATCAACAATAGTTTCTTTTCCTTTGAAAAGATGGTTCCACGACGACGAAGAGGTGCAGGAGGTAAGTATTGTTTTCTATTTGTTTTGAATTTCTTAGTTTCAGGTTGATTTTGTTTGTTTTAGGTTAGATTTAAAAAAAAAAATTAATTTGTAGGAGATGCAAATAATCCTGCAAATCCTCAAAATCCTCAACAAGAAGAACAAGCAAACCCTCCTCAACAAAATCAACCTCCCCTACCAATCACTCAACACCCTCCTAGCACTCAACAAAATTTGAGTGAAATTAAGAACAATAAAAAAAAAATTGAGGATCTTATTAGTAGGTTGAGTGATCCAAATGCTTCAACCCCAGAAAGAATGACACTAGAAAATTCAATGAAAGAGATGTTAAAAAATGTAGATTCAATAACCCAACAAATAATGGGATGGCAAGATAGGAGGCAGGCAACGAGAGCATATTATGCAGATAAACTATCATATAAACAAGTAAAAGATTTAAAAATTACTAAAGGTGATTTGTGCTCTTTATTCACTAACCCTAGAACAAACCAAAATCTTAGCCTCAATGCGAAGAGGTTTCCTATTCATTGGTGCCACCACCAAGAGATTAGGAACTATTTTTATGATATGTGGTACTTGGTCTTTGATTACCCACCGTGCAACAATTGTGAAGTCCCCAATATTTTCTTAAGAAACTATAATGTGAGTTTGTATTGAACCAAATCCCAAATTATTTTGATTTGAGGTAGTTCTATGGGAGAGGTGGGGGGTTAGCTCAGGATAGGCCCGGTGCACAGTTGGATCCTACATGGCAAGGGAGAAAACCTCTCGCTAGGCTGCCTCGTGAGCACATTGTTATTCCTGCTGTTGCGAAGGAGAGTGCCGACGTAGAGACATTGCAAGCGATCAACACTTTAACCCAGAGTGTCATCCATCATACTTTCCCTATTGTACAACACCATCTAGGGGAGTGTTTGAGTGGTGGCCTTTGAACCCATGTGTGTCAATCTTGCAGGGCGACTTGTTCATATGACCCCACCGGCAATCAGGAGGCTACTATGCAGGATCCGTATGTTGCTATGCAGCATCCGTATGCTACTACACAGGATCCATATGTTGCTATGGGGATGGAGAGGATGACTGACATTTTGCATCATGCATATGGCATTGATATTCAGGTAAAAGTTAGCATGTTCATTGAATTTAATTTATTAAATTTTGATTCTAAAATGCAAGATTAACTAATTTGGTTTTATTATTTTAATAAAATTTTAGGTTCACAGTGTTGAGACTGGATACACCAGTCCTCCACCTACTTATTTTTGTAGTACACCTATCAGTGGGGTATGTAACTAGTAAAAAATTATAAATTTATTACATGTTAATAGCATTGTTTTACGAATGGTATTTTAATACATGTGATTTTGGATGTTGAACAAGCTAATATTGGCCATTTCAAGCAAACACCTCCTAGTGCCAGTGGATTCACTCAAACATACACAGAGGTAATAGAATAAAGAGAACTTAACTAATGAATTCTACTTAATAGATTTGTGTAGTTTATATTCATATTGTTGGTTACGTTGCATTACACATCATTCAAACTCAAAGCATTACTTTAAATTCCATAACTAATAACTAGATGTTGATAGATGAAAAAATTTCAACTGTACAATATAGTTGTTTAGAAAGTCAACATAAGTAGCACGATGCAATTACTTCACATGGAGGCATGTGCTTGCAAAGGTGCACCAACACGACAAACTATGGATGCTTGGAAAAAATCTATGAAACCATAATAGTAAGCAATAGCATAGACAAGGACTTTAGTGATGCAGAGCATCATATCAAAACACTCAATCATCAGGGTACATCTGATGTAGAGCATCCAACAAACACCATCAACATCATTTCTTCAAGGGATTTCAATCCCAAATAGAATTAGGAGAGGATCAAATATAATTTCATCAGAAATCTACTTTTCATTCAACCAAAATCCACTCAAATTATCTTAGCCATTCCATAGGCCATCATTCATCATTCCACTAATCAGTATTCCAATTGACTCATTCAAAGAAAAAACCATATTAAAGAAAACTTTGACTTAATCAATTAGATTCACATCATTCTCAACCACCATAAAAACAACATAAACTTGATTATTGACACTTGAACAATTCATCCTCTCATTTATTCACCAAGGCAACAAATCAACTAAACCATACCTCACTATTATCAGTCCATTATCAAGCATTGTACTCACCATATTTTGACTGCAGTAGTCTATTTACAGGTTACAAACTCTTGCTACAAACAAAATCTTGATTATCATCTTGTGGTTAATCACCAATTTTCTCAGAAGGCTTCATAATACTCACCCATCCGACCATCAAAGTCACCAAACCTGTCTTATACACCTTAACCACATTTAGTAACATCAATCATATCATTAGTTTGATAGTAACCAAGCACTCAATATCATCCTTTCCACTGTTTAAACAAACATCTTTGTTTTGATCAGACAATATCATATTCCTCTAGTAGGTTTGTCAACCATTGAATTAGGTAGTTATATTCCTATCTCAAAGCTTATTAAAAAACTAAATGCACATTTAGAAACACTTTCCAACACATCACAATAGATCAAAGTTCTTATATGTTTGACATAAAGAAAATCATCAGATTTCAAACTGTCCTTTGAAGAAAGGCTAGTAGATTAGGCATGTTTTACAAAGGAGACCCCTTCAAAACCATTCCAAATCACTCAAAACCTCAAAAAAGTTTTCAATCATGTCTTATAACTCGATATTTCACCATTTATAGGGATTTAAAACCATGAAAATGTTCTAATCCAACAAACCCTCGTTTATAGGGTGTAAAAGCACAAATCAAGGAGGGTTTTGTGAGAAATACTCTTGCAAACCTCTATTTCTCTAGCCACAACCTGGAACATAATTTTTTATGTCTTCCAAGACCTTCTACATCATTTCCAAGCCTTTTCAAGCTTTATTTATTCATGACCCATGACTGTAGCACCACTTTGTGTAGGAAAATCCTCTATTTTCCAGCGTAGCAGTAACTCCATCAGGGTATTCTTACTTTTCCCTACACTTACAATAAAAAAAAATGGAAAAAATCCTAACATTAACCTACTCCACTAATTTATTTGACCTAAATTGGTGGAGTAGTGAAGAAAAACCCCATTGGACTCTCAAACTTGCTTCTAAAAGGACTCTGTCGGGCACTAAAAACTGCCTCTTATTATTTTGTTTCCTAAAACTAACCAAGTCCAACTCTTGAAATTGGAAACTAACTCCTCTTTACATGTATTCACACTATGATTTAACTTTGGGTGTTCCTAAATTACCAACACAAGAAAAGAAAACAATGGAGTAATGCTACAAACTCAGAAACATGGAATTTTTATTTCAAAATCTAATTACAAGAACACAAACTTCTGATTTTTCTCGCCTTTACATTCCTTTTAAAGATATTTCCTTTTCCATAACTATCTTTCCATCTGTTGAAACTACCCCTTTTAACCCTTAATATGCTTGATTTCCTTGTTTTTGTCAATATAACAACTTCTAACAATATTACATTATTACATTGTTTGCATTTTCCCACTTTGACCACCTAGAACTTAACCATAACCTTAAATACATTAAAATAATACCTCATATGACCTTGAACATTCTTTACATCATTTTTCCATAACCTTTTGTGATTTACTCAATACAAATTTGAACACTCATCCCTTTTGCAAAATTGAAAAGTATTTGATGACCTAGGTGCTCTTGCACCAACATCTGACCCAATTGAATTAGGAGAAGATCAAATTGAATAAGCAACTAAAATTTATTTCTCTTTTCATCAAAAATCACATTGTTTCATTTGCAAACCACAAGGCAACAACAAGCCAACTCATTTCAATACTTCTTATCATCCTCAAGCTTTAAACATCTTATTTATTAGTAAAAATGACTTCAATTTGTGCACAAGAAACCTAATTAGAGTCACTAAACAATACACTCTTTCATCATTCATCAAGTCACCCTTCCACTCAATTTTCTTTACTTAGGAAAAATAACCAAAAACCAATCTTTCATGTTACAACCTATATCCATCAGATCCTAACACACCTTTGTCATCATCAATTTATCCGAATTCAAAGCAAAAACCTGATAAAGAGCTCTGAATCTTTCAATTCCTTAAACAAATCACCAAATTTTCACTTTTACCAACTAGTTCCTCAAGACCAAGATACTACAATCAACCATTTACACCTCAATCATTTCATCTGACTTCCAAGACATTACTCACATTGTGTTTATTGACTAAGCTTATTCTATGCACAAATCAAGCCCTACAAAGGAGGGTTTATTGCATAAGGTACTTACAAACCTTAAATACTCCTGCCACCACCACAATTACCATGGAAATAGCCTGCATAAGCTTTATAAATGATACAGAGTGGCAGGGAAGGAAAAATCACAATCACAAATGGCAAAGTCACTCCACTGAATGCTTCTCTCAAATACTCTTATGAGGAGTCCTAAACTCCACTATTCTTTAATAGATCAACCCCACACACCTAGGGTTCACAACTTAGACCACTCAAAAATCTTGAAAACATTTGGATCATGTCTCATTAAGTCAAAACAAGGTTTAACAACCCTTTAGCATTTAGGTTACAACAAACACCCATCACTATGGTGAGTTAGACCTCACTCTATCTTAAGGCTTGCAGCCCTTGCCTGGTAGGACAGTCAGAATAAAAAAACACAAGGAAAACTGTTAAGAAACCAAACCTATGCATTCAAACCCCTAAGATGGACCCCTACAAAGTTCCAAAACCCTTCCTCTTGACTGTAAAAACATCACTCACAATGGCCCTTTCTACCGCTGCTCCAAAAGGCCTAATTCACAGACCTACACCTAGGTATTGACTATCTAGGCTCTCCCCTTCACCCCAAAGCCAAAATTTAGACTCCTACAGGATCTTCACACCTGTTTCCACAATTCCTAAGTGCCTCTTAAACAGATTCTTCAAAATCAAGCAAAAACTCATTTTTTTTGCTTGTCAATTATGCTTGCCACATAGAGATGTCAAGCCAAAATTCATTCACAACTTCCAACAATGAGCCTTCCGCTCTCCAAAAAATTGAGGAAATGATAGTACAGCCTTATATCTTCCATCCCACAAAGATTTATCAATTTCACAATGTGGGAATGGAAGAAATATACATTTTTCACCCAAAACCCCTTATTTTATGGGTTTTCAGACCACTCGATAGAGAAATTGGAATATCTCCCTTGATACTCAATGAAATCTCACCACTCCAATTCCAAAGGAAATATTATTCAATTACCTATCCAACCATTATGGGCTTGGAGCATGAAAGTGAACGTACAGTCCGAACCAAGTACGGGAACAACAAATTCTTTAGAAAAACATAGGAAAAACAACAAACTTCTTATTGAAACTTCTTCAAAACATCAACATCAACCTTGCATCAATGAAGAGAGGCATATTTGAAGTCTTACAAACTCCCTCCAAATTCTTGCAACTATCTTTTGAAAAGAGAGACGTTGGAAAACAACTAATCTCATGCTTTGACTTCTAATTGCCTAGTTAAGGCAATGTGAGCAACTTCTACCAACTCAACCACAAAGAGCCTTCCAAAATGCATCAAAGGCATTTAAAACCTTGTAAAACAGTAAGTTGACTCCCCTTAGGTGTTTAGATACAACAAGGAATCATTTTTCCTTATTTTTCCAAGATGCACTAGACTTACAAAGGAGGATGGAGACCTTGTTGTACAAAGAAGTTGGTCACCAAGACCAAAAACTCAACCAAAAACCTAGAAGACCTACTACAAAGCATTGAAATGGTCCATAAGACCTTATTCCATCCATAAACCAAGAAACAAAACATGAAAAATTATTCTAGGTCCCTTAGAGCCATGGGTGCTCCTGCACCATACTCCCAAGTAAGAAAAAGGTCTCAAGTCCTCTTTGAGATCAAGTCTTCTACAATAGTTCCCTGCTTTTTAATATCATTTTCTGACATCCATATTGCATCCTCTTCAGGTAGACCTTGACATTTGACTAGGTATTCCTTGTAAACCTTCCTTCTAGTCTTCTTTGTCTCCTTGGTGTCTAGGATGCATTCAAGAGTCATAGGTTGGTTGGGGGGTAGTTCCTTCACCCAATCTTCATCCTCCATTGTTGTTGTACCTGCTCCATCACCTACATTCATAGAAGCTTTGAAAGGATACAAGTCAGAAATGTTGAAGATAGGAGAGATTGCCACCCCAAGAGGTAGCTCTATTTAATAAGCATTTTGGCCAAACTTGTGGACCACCTTCCAAGGTCCTATCTTCTTCATCATGAGTTTGGTATAATTTCCTTTTGGAAGTCTCTCCTTCTTCAAGTGTACCATCACCAAGTCTCCAACCTTGAATTGGACATTCCTCTTCTTTAAATCTGCCATTTCCTTATACTTCTCAACATTCTTTTGAAGGGTTTCCTTCACTTGTTGATGAATATCCCTGATTGTAACAACAAATTCCTCACCTTGAGCACTTCTCTTAGCAACTCCTTGTAGATCTCTTAGTTCACAGACCCCTCTAGGGTGCATGCCATAGACTACATCAAAAGGGCTTCTTCCAATGCTCCTATTCATGGAGTCATTATATGCAAATTTAGCCTGAGGTAAAATCAGATCCCAAGCTTGTTCATGCTCCTTGGTAAGGCATCTTAAGAGGTTTCCCAATGATCTATTCACCACTATATTTTGTCCATCCATTTGTGGATGGTATGCTGAACTAAAGGATGGATTTTTTCCTTGATTTTCTTCCACAAGGTCCTCTAAAAGTGACCAATGAATTTAGAATCCCTATCAGAAACAATGCTTAAAGGTAGTCCATGTATCCTAACAACCTCCTTAAAGAAGAGACCTGCTATATGAGATGCATCATTGGTGCATTTGCAAGGAAGAAAATGTGCCATCTTACTAAATCTATCAACTACCACAAAGATAGTATCAAAACCTCTTTGGGTTCTAGGCAACCCCAAGACAAAGTCCGTACTTAATTACAAACTCCTAGGGCCTATTGGGAGTAGTGGCTGATAGAGTCTTGCATTTGATGAAGTTACCTTTTCCCTTTGACATATTGTGCAGCTTTCCACATACCTTCTCACATCCACCTGCAACTTTGGCCAATAGTAAAATCTCCTAACTTGTTCCATGGTCTTGTCAAGGTGAAAGTGACCTCCGAGACTCCCACTGTGTTTCTCCTTTATGATAACATCCATCATTGAGCATTTATGCACACACAATTGGATTCCTTTGAAGAGAAAACTATTTTGCAATAAAAATTCAGAGAATTCACCATGAAAAGAATTCAAATGCTGCTCACAAACATTGTATACCTCCTTGAAATCTGAATCTTCATGATACATATCCGTCAATGCTGCAACCCCCATGCTCTGGAGTTGGATCTCTTGCACTACAAGTGCCCTTCTACTGAGAGCATCTGCCACCTTATTTGCTTGGCCCTTCTTATGCTTTATTGTGAATGTATAGGCTTGCAAAGACTCTACCCACTTCATGTGCCTATGACTGAGTTTGTCCTATGCATTCCAAAAACTCGAGGCATGATTATCAGTATAAACAACAAATTATTTAGGTAACAATTAGTGCCTCCACTTTTTGAGGGCTTGGACCATAGCATACAATTCCAAATCATAGGAAGAATACTTCCTCTTTGCTTCATTTAGCCTCACTGAAAAATGCAACCGGTCTGCCTTCTTGGCTCAAAACAACCCCTATTGCTTGATTGCTAGCATCACACTTAATGGTAAAAAATTTATCAAAATTAGGGAGCACAAGTATAGGTTGTTGTGCTACTCTCATTATCAGATATTCAAACCCTTTATTAGCCTCATTGGTCCAAGAAAACTTACCTTTGTTACCTCCTTTGATTGTGTCCAAGATTGGTGCACAAATTTGGCTAAAGTTCTTGATGAACTTTCTATAAAAGCTTGCAAGTCCATGGAATCTTCTCACATCTCCCATGGATTTTAGTGTTGGAAAAGTAAGAATAGCATCCACCTTTGAAGGATCCATCTTCAAACTTCCCTTGGAGATGACAAAACCAAGGTAGACTAGTTCTTCCTTCATGAATTCACACTTTTCCATGTTGATCAGCAGCTTCTCCTCTTGTAACCTCCTTAGTACCATGTGAAGGTGCTTCAAATGTTCTTCTTTACACCTGCTAAACACAAGGATGTCATCTAAATAAACTACAACAAAATTTCCAATGAAAGGTCTCAATACCTCATTCATAAGGCGCATAAATGTACTAGGGGAATTTGATAACCCAAAGTGCATCACCAACCACTCATAAAGCCCTTCATTAGTCTTAAAAGTTGTCTTCCATTCATCCCCCTCTCTGATCCTTATCTGATAGTACCCGCTCTTTAGATCAATCTTGGAAAAGTAAAATGCTCCTGATAGACAATCCATAAGGTCCTCCATTCTTGGCATCGAGAACCTGTATCAAATTGTGATCCTATTAATGGATCTTAAATCAGTGCAAAGCCTCCAATTCCCATCCTTTCTTGGTGCTAGGATAGTAGGAACAACACATGGGCTCAAACTCTTCCTCACTAGCCCTTTATCCATCAACTCTTGCACTTGTCTTGCAATCTCCTCATTTTGAGTAGGTGTCATATTCTATGTAGCCTTATTGGGAAATGTAGCCCCTAGAATTAGATCAATATGGTGGCTTATATGCCTAATGGGAGGTAGGGAACTAGGTAATTCATTCACCGTTATGTCCTTGTACCTTTCCAACAACTCTTAGACTTCCTTTGGTGCATCTTCCTTCTTCTTTGTGGGCAGATCTTCTTCACTTTTTGGCTTCATAATTAGGAAGAATCCTCTTCCTCATCCTTCCTTGAAGGTCTTCATGAACTCCTTCTCACCCACCATCAAAACACTAGGCCCTTCATGCTTTTTCTTGTCTTCTTCTAGGAGAGGTGAAAGGTTGCAAGTCTTCCCATCCTTCACAATGGAGTATGTGTTCTTCTCCCCATCATGCTTGGTCTTCCTATCAAACTGCCAAGGCCTACCAAAATATATAGTTTAATACTTGTACTCAAAATTTTGTTCATTAGATCTCATACATTATAAGTCATGACGTGGATTGTTATTGTAACTTTTTTGTGATTGAATAATTTGTTGTTTTATTTTCAGATGTTGGTTGTGGAAACATCTCCAAATGTTACAAGGGCAATGGATATTAGTGTTTCATCCGCTATACAATCCTCAATGGCTTTGATAGAGGAAGTATGAAGAAAATTACTAAATTTCAATTTACATTTGTTGTTATAGATGTTAGTTCTAGTGAAAAATCAAACCATTATTGATTCACACTTTAATTCTTATTTGGATGGTTTATACAGGGCTTGAGCACGCCTGAGCATAAGCATGCAAATATTTCCATCGTGGAGAGTGATCATGACATGGCCGTAAGTGATTATTTTGTTAAATATATCATTTTTTATAAAGTAATTTCTATATTTTAATGACTTTACTTCTTATTGTAATAGTTAAAACTTCACCAGGAGCTAAACCATAGGAGGAGTAGCAAGAGCACTCCTCGAGCACATCAAAAATGAGTGACATAATTATCTCCATTGGATCGCCAAACAAAGGGAAATAATTTATTTCTAGAGTATCGAGAGAAATGAATTTTGATTCTAGAGCCCTTTGTTGTATGCCTAGACATGGAAATTTTGTACATATCTTGTATTGGATATATTTGACATTGTATGCCTATATGAAATTATCGTAAGCCTATATGGCTATTTTGTAACTATATTTTATACTTATATCGACATATATTGATGTATGCGTACATGGCTATTTAGTTAATACAAATATTTTTTATTGATGGTGTCCATATTTTCTCTTTTTGACAATGTCAAATGCATGGCTGCATACAGATTAGGCAAAAGACTTTTCCTTTTAGATTAGCAATGCATGGAAGTTTCAAAAATTATCCTTGATATTACAAAAAGATATGTGTTTGTACCATAGCAGCAAAAATCTTTTGGGGAAAAAATCAGCAAACCAAAAGTATAAGATTTTTTGAAAAAATTGGGAAAAAGTCTAGAAAAAATCATTAAAAAATCAGATTTGAAAAAAAAGGTAAAAAAAAGTAGAACAAGAGATAAAAACTTAAAAAAAAAAATTAAAGGAATTTCCATACCATAGAGATATAGAGAGAAAATAAAATAAAGAGTTTAACTAATAAATTGTAAAAAAATAGATTTTTGTAGTTTATATTCATATCGTTGATTACATTGCATTGCACATATTTCAAACTCAAAGCATTGCTTCACATTGCATAACTAATAACTAGATGTTGATAGATGACAAAATTTCAATTACAATATAGTTTTTACAAAGTCAACCTAATAGCTTATGCAATTACTTCACATTGCATAACTAATAACTAGGAGCAGCTCCCAATTGCATTTTCTTGTCATGGCATTCTATGAGACCACATTTCTTTGAGGCATTTTTTCAAACAATTCACTACCTTGTCTATACTACCACATTTTTGATATATGTCTACCAAAGCATTTTTTCAAATAGTTCACTACCTTGTTGCTATGGTTGAAAGCCTAAAACAAGTGCTTTCAAACAAGCTATGGATGCTTGGAAAAAATCTATCAAAAGCATAATAGTAAGCAATATCATAGACAAGGCAGTGAACTCTTTGAAAAAATGCCTCAAAGACATGAGGTCTCATGGTGATGGAATTCCATGACAATCAAATGCTTTTGATTGTCATGGCATTCCATCACCATGAGACCTCATTTCTTTGGATTGAGCCTAACCTTGTATTCCTCTAGCCTGTTGAAGATGGAGCTTATTGCCGCTATGTGATCCCAACACTTCTTTAATTTGGCCAATATGTCATCTACATAGTCTTCCACAAATTTTTGAATAATATCATGGAAGATTAGTTTCATAGCTCTTTGGTAGGTTGCTCTAGCGTTCTTCAAACCAAATGACATCATGTTCCAACAGTAAGTCCCCCATGAACAAGTGAAAGTTGTCTGTGTTGGTCATCCTTAGCTATCATGATTTGATTGTACCCTGAGAATCCATCCATTAGTGATAGCATTTCATGCCCTGTCGTCATATCCACAATCATGTCTATGTTGGGAGAGGGAAATCATCCTTGGGACATGCTTTGTTAAGGTATTTGAAGTTTGTGCAGATGTGGATTCCCCCATTGGGTTTAAAGGCAGGTACAAGATTTGAAACCCACTCTAGATAATCAATTGGTCGTATGAAGCCAACATCAAGGAGCTTTTGTAATTCAAGTTTGACTAGTAATGTTATGTGTGGATGCATCTTTCTCAGTTTTTGTCTTACTAGCTTTGCTTCTGGATATACAACTAGATGGTGAACCACAATTTATGGATCTAGACCAAGCATGTCGGCATAAGTCCATGCAAATTTTACCTTTCTTTCCCTAAAAAATGAAGCTAGGAGTTCATGTTCTTTTGTCACAAGTGATTATGCATAGTAGGTTATGTGTGGTGTTTCTTTTGTTCTTAGGTTGACCAGATTGCACTTCTCTGCTAAGATTGCTAACTTCTCCTGATGAATAGCACTAAGGGGAAGATTGAATCCCTCATCCTTTGGCACCTCAGAGAGGTTTTCAAAATTGGATGTGTCCTTTTTTTTTACTATTTTTGGGTCAAAAAGTGCCACGGTGTGGTTTTCACTTAAAGACCTAGATATTATTCTTAAATTTTGACTTTTGCAGCTAAGGGATTCAATCATTTCCCCATAGTAGGCATGTGTGTCTAGCTCGATGTTGAACCCTACTTTATGATCTCCACATGGTATAGTATCCTGCAATCCCATGAATTCTGAGAGAGCCTCATCATTTTTTAATGTGTCTAAAATTGGTGGTCCTCATTGGTCATAGTTGATGAGTTGGGAAGTTTTAACTCATTGGTTTGATTACTTGGCTCAAAAGATAAGGTATTGATCATGAAAAGGGAGGAGTCCTTAAATAACATAGGTAGGTCAGTGATGGAGTCCTCAAAAGAATAAGTAATTGATACCAGAACTAAGGGGGAAGCTTTGGCTATTTTCACTAGGGCACCTTTGCCATGTATGATTAACTTAGGAGGGGTACATCCAAGGCCAATATTCTTCATACGCTTCTCAGGAACAATGGGTTCTAGAAGGACGTTATAATTTTTCCCAAGTTTCTTGTCCTTGTTGTAGCCCATGCCAAGCATCATCTGTAGTCCTTTATTGTCATCATCCATGGGAAGATCAAGCATAGGCCTTTCATCTTGGTATAGTAGACTTGATATGTCCTTTTCATCTACCACTTCTTGGCCTAGGTTCCCCCAACACTTGAATCTAGAGGGGTCTACTTTGAAAGTTTGAGATGAGGTGTTAATTGGATGTGGTTGCCCATGAGATCTGGGAGATTGAGGTAACTCTCCTATTATGAAGGCACTTTTTTTCATTTTGTAGTCCCCACACCCATTATCTTGGATAATGATTTTGATATCAGAGATGTCTAGAATGGAGGGTGTCTTTGTCTCAAAAGTGGAGGCTAAGGTAGATGGGTCTATGTACAGAGAGGTGGGGCCTTCATCATTCTTTGGGGCTTGAGGGATGTTGTAGTACTTGGCTTCTAGATTCTTACAATAATAAAATGGCTCAGGATCACCATGGATTGTGACCTCTTGATTTTGATAAGGAAACTTGACACATTGATGGAAGGTGGAGGTGACAACTTGCATCCCATGGATCCATGGGCGCTCCAGGACGATATTCTAAGGCAATTCAAGATCAAGGACTTGGAAGGTAGTTTCCATGATTTTTGGCCCTACTTGAATAGGGAGTTGAATAGGTCCTTGAGACACTCTTTCCTAATCATCATATACCCTAATTTTTATACCTTTAACTTTTTCGATGACATCCTCGAAGAATCCAAAATTCTTTATTAGCTTGAGGGTTCAAATATTTAGACCCACACCTCCATCCACCATGTGACTCTTTTGACTTTATTCTTATGGACCAAGACTTGGAGATGGAGTGTGTGGTTATGAGATGGTTGAGTTGGGAGATCCTGTTCAAAGAATGTCAGGAAATGTGGTGTGGTGATATGTCCAACCATAGCTTGGAACTGGTCTGCATCAAGATCTATTGGGACAGAGGATGTGGCTAATGCTTCTTAGATAGGATTTTCGTGTGTCCAGGTGATATTTTCAGTAACTCCATGATGGAGATCTAGGCGAGGGTTCTTTTTAGCTAGTCCAAGACATTATAGCCATTGGGAACAAATTTTGGATTAGAGGTTAGTGCATTGGGTGGTTGCGATGGTCTAGGAATGGTAAGTTTTCCACCGTGTGTGGTGACTCCACAATCAGATCTAGCTCCCTTGATCTTGACAACAGTGACCCATTCATCTAAGGACACAACAACATGATCATAAACATGGTTTACATTGTTATAATTTTCCTTTCCATTGTTGTTCCATTTATGTGATCTAGCAACAGATTTGTGTATATCTTAAGGTCCTTATTTCATGCAGGTTGTTCAACATTTATGGTTTTGTCATTGATAAGGTCTTGGATCAAATTTTCCAGTCTCATGCAATTGGACGTCATGTGCCCCTTGATTTTATGAAAATGGAAAAGGTGATTTTTATTATACCATGGTGGTTTCACGTGGGGCTCTTGATAATTCTCATAAATGGGGATTTTAATGAGATTCTCTTATACCAATTTTTTTATGACAGATTTGATTAATTCCCCAAGGGGTGTGTATTTTCATTTAGGGGGATACTTGTTATGTGGGGGTGGTCCCCTTGATTATTTAGATTATTGACCGCTTGATTGTTGTGTTGTTGTGATGATGTGTTGGCTTGTGTGTTTTTTTGTTTCTTGTCTTGCAGTTGTTGATATGATTATGTGTTTTTCCTTGGGGCATTGATTATAAATTTGGCGTCAACGACACCATCATTAGTGGCATTCTTGTTCTTTTCCCATGTGTGAGGTTTTTTGTTGTAACTAGTTGATGGATGGTTATCCTAATATGTGGGTGTACCCCCTTATGCAATAAGGGCTCTTTTGATGTTGAGCACCTTTAGGAACAACTGGTCATATGTAGTGATACATTGCATTTTCAAATGGAAGGACAAGGTCCTTTCAATATTGGCGATGATAGTGCAGATTTTGTGTTCTTCTAGCATATCTCATTTGCTTCTGTTGGGGATGCAAATGTCTCCCCCTTGGCTTGTTTTAAGGCAGATAGTTCTTCTAGACTCACGTCAATGCCTATGTTGAATGAATAGTTCTGTATGAATAAGTCCACAATTTCTTGGAACTTTTTGATTCCAGGGGGAAGACGGGAGAACCATTCCATTGTTGGACCAGCCAAACTTTGAGTGAATAGTCGCATTAGAGAAGACTCATCGTACGCAACTTCAATACAGTGGACATGAAATTCCCTAATATGATATTCAGGATTACTAGTCCCACGATATTTATCAAATTTAGGGATTTCAAATCCTTGCGAGAATGGATTCATCACAATGCTTTTTTTGAATGGATAAGGGCACAAATTCCCTTGTGTTTTTGTTTTCTTTCCCGATTGGAGGTCTAGCACTTGTTGGGAGAGCAATTTGATTTGTGTAGACACATCGTTTTGCAGAATGAGAGGTAGGATGAATGTGTTTTGGGGTGGTTTGATTGCTAGATTGATGGGTGGAGTGTTGTGTGTGTGTGTGGGAGGTGGTTGCAAGTTTTGTTGTGCGACCAATGCTTGTTGGTATATCTGTAATTGTTGTTGTGCCAACAACGCTTGTTGTTGGTCTTCTTGTTGTTATGCCAACAAGGCTTACTATTGGGATAGTAGCTGAGCTACTTTTTGTTATGCTTGGTATTGTTACAAAGCTTGCTAATATGCTTGTTGTTGTGCTTGGTATTGTGCTTGTTCTTGAGCTTGATGCGCTTGATATTGAGTTTGAGCCTAAGCTTGAGCTTATTGAGCAGCTTGGGTGGCCTATGCGGCTTGGGAAACCTGTGCTTGTGTAGCTTGGGAAGCATGTGCTTGTGAAGCTTGTGTGGCTTGTGCGGCTTATTGTTGTTGCATTAAAGCTTGGGTTTGGGCAGGCTGTTGTGCTTGTTGTGCGGCTTGTTGTTCCTATGCTTGTTGTGCAGCTTGTGTAGCTTGTTGATTTTGAAATTGTTGGAACGCCCTTTGATAGGCTTGTTGGGCTGCTTGTAGGGTGATGTTGTATTAATTTGTCATGTTTGGGTTTGGAGGTGGGGGTGGAGGATTAAAAATGGTGTGAGATGTTTTGATGAGATTTTTTTGAGGTGGTTGTTGAGATGTTGTTTGAGTGAGTGTGGTAGATGGTGCGATTGATATGCTAGGTCCTTGGGAGACCACATTTTGAGGTGTAGTGATTGATTGTGTTGCTTAGATTGATGTCACCTATTGTTGCAATATCGGTGGCATGTTTGGAGGATTTGGTACACTGAGTTGATTTATGATCAGAGGATTGTTTTGGTTTGATTGATTTGGGATCGGTATTTTAGGTAAAGGGGGTTGCCCTAAACAAATGATTGATGTGGATGTTGATGTTAGAGGAGGTAGTGATGGGGGAATTGGGGGTAGGTTTCCTCGAGAAAGTGATGATGAGGCCCCAAAGGTTCCCCCTTGTTCGAATAGACCCACTTGTCCTTGTGGTACCATGGGGAGAGAGACTTTTGTATTTAGGGAATATCCTAGTGATGCGAGAAAGGCGGACAGATTGTTGGTGTCATAAAAATGAGTGGAACATATGGATGTTTGGGATCTTGAGGAACGATATTTGGTAGACCCAAGATGGTGTTTGCATCCAAGTTTTGGTTATTACAAGGGGATGTTTTTGAAGAGCATGAAGTAATGAACTCTCCTTGGTGACTATGGGTTGACTTGGAGCAAGGGATGATGTGGGTTGTGGGATGGGTTGGATGATGGTTTGAGAAGGTAGTGTGAATGGTATGAGTGACATATTCTCAAGAGGTTTTTCCACAATAGTGATTAAATCATAATTAGAAGGGAGTTTAGCCCCTTCTTTTTCTAATTCTACATGTATTGTGAAGGATTAAGTCTCATCATTGCATTGACAATTTTGTGATTTTTAGGAATTTGCACCATTTCTATGATTTCATCTTGAGTCATTCCTAGGACATTGTTGGTTGTAAGGAAAACTAGATGCGGAAAACAATTCTCCTAACGCCAATACCTCAGGAAAGGATGCATATACACTTTAAAAATTACAATTACAGTCAAGTTAAGATGCACTATGAAACATATTACAGAAACAAAGTATTTGACAAACACACATGAACACCAGATATATGTGGGGAAACCCTTATGGGAGAAAAACCCACCACACCAAGAGAACTAACTTTGTATTACATTAATAAGAATTACATACAACTTCCAGACTTATCTTTCTGGTGTCATTATACAACAGTATTCATCATGTACATTCTTCGAACAGAAACTTCCAAGTTACAACCTTTACAGACTTTAATTCCTTTTCTGATACAATTTGAATTCTTCACACTCCACTGTTGATCAAACCACTATCCATTCCCCAAGGGTCTCCAACTCCAAACTATATCCATGGTGTTCCCTGACTATCGAACTTTCTCATAGAACTGTCACAACGAACCAACTGCTAACGGTTCACTTTCGACTCCCTCTATTCGTCCACGAGATTCCACGTATGACAGTCAGATGGTCAACAGAATTCGTAATGCTCTGGCATCTCAGTGAGACACTAACAGTGTCTCGCTAATGCCACATATACTTCATACTGCTATCGCCAAGAGTCATCATAGTCACCAGGATGTTCTACCGAGCTTCAAGAGATACACCGAGTCATCACGTAGTCGCCCTGACCTATCGCTTTCGCCAGAAGGTCATAGCGAGTTACTAAAGTTATACTGAAGACACAAGTCATATCGAGATCCAAAGGATAGTTGGAAAGACTCACATCTATCACCGAGAGTTCATACCGATCTCCATATGTTTCACCGATGACCAACTATCTCCAAGAGCTACCCTGATAGCCATCGGCTATCAGCAAGACATTCGCCATCGCTAAGAGGTTTCTTCAATAGCTTTGACTTATACCAAATGCTTTCACTTGAGTCTTTGTCACTGAGACATATCCACATTGGTAGGACATCTTACCGATGACATTTCCTTCGGCCAAGTCTCCCCGATGAATACAAATCAAACACTGTCGGCATAACATTTGTTTTCATGGTGACTTCTTACTGAGTCAAAATGGGTTATCCCGAGGACCTCAATACATACGATGTCCGTGAGAGATTAACACTTCACTGAGACATCTTAGCGAAAACCTTTAGCTTCACTAAGGACCACAGTCGCGAAGAGTCTCCCTGATGCATGATTGAATGGCCTTTCAGCCAGAGGTCTCCTGAGCGCTATAAGGTCATAACGAATACATCATGCTACAGTGATAGACTTCATAGTGTAACCTTTCAACAAGAAAATGGCAAGGTCATAGCGACCTGTTCAGAATTGAATAAAACAAACCCGCTTAGTTGGCCAGACAATTAGAATGTCACACCGACTTGACTCTAATGGAGGTTTCAGCCTATATAGTTTGAGGCACATATTTCCAACAATCTCCCACTTGACGAAGATCATACAGGCACCTCCAGAGCACAAATAATACTTACTGAAAAACATGGGCACTAAGGCCCATTGAACTAGCACACCACCTGAACTTGTTTGTGCTCACTGGCTTCGTCAATGCATCTACAACATTCTCTAGAGTATCAACTTTTTTCCAAATTTACCTTTCCATCCTCAACCATATCTCGTACAAAATGGTACTGTATGTCAATATGTTTGGTTTTGGCATGGAAAGTTGGGTTCTTTGCCAGAAAAATGGCACTCTGGCTCACATAAAATTGTTATTTCCGCATCAAAACCAATGTTAGAACACAAAGCGTTTTCAACCATACAACTTCTTTTACAAGCATGGGGTACGCCATGTATTGACCTCGTAGTGGACAAAGTGTTCCTGACGTACTCATCGAACTCACTGCACACCATTCAATATGAAAATGTATCCACTGGTGGATCTCCTGTTGTCCGATGTCCCCACCTAATCAGAATCTACATATCCATGAATGCTGAGAGTTCTCTGTGATTCAACCGAATTCCCATGGTAACACAAAGAAAAATCTAAAGTTCCCTTCAAATACCTAAACACTCTCTTCACAACATCCCAATGTATTCTTCTTGGATTAGCCATAAATTGACTAAGTAATCCCCTGCTTGGGCAATGTCTAGTCTTGTACAGACCATTGCATACGCAGACGCCTATTGCCTTGCATAGGGTGCAGTGTGTCCTCCATCTCTGGATATTTTGGGGAGTCCTCGTAGATAGCTTGTTCCCTGCATGATTTTGGAACAACTAACGCTTGCAATCATTCATACAAAATCTCTAGAATAGTCCTTATATACTTACTTTGACTAAGCCAAAGCTTTCTATTCTTCCTGTCCCTGGTTATCTCCATCCCCAGAATATACCTTGCTGCACCAAGATCCTTCATTTCGAACTTAGCAGACAACTGAGACTTAAGATCAAAAATCATTAGCTTGCTATTTCCTATGAACAACATATCATCAACATAAAGAGCAATAACAAGCACTTGATCACTTTCAGCTTTATAATATACACAGTGATCCAATTTTGATCTCTCAAAGCCTAAAGATAATACATACGTATCAAATTTCTGGGTACCACATTCTAGGTGACTGCTTTAACCCATACAAAGACTTCTTTAATTTGCATACTAGTTTTTCTTTACCTTTTTCAACAAAGTGCTCAGGTTGAGACATATAGATTTCTTCTTCAAGATCACCATGAAGAAATGTTGTCTTCACATCCATCTGTTCAACCTCTAAGTCATACGATGCTGCAAGTGACAATAGAAATCTAATGGATGTCAGCTTTGCTACAGGAGAAAAGATTTCCCCATAGTCAATTCCCTCTACCAGGGAATAACCCTTTGCAACCAGTCTTGCCTTGTATTTTTCTACACTGCCATCCAGACCAATCTTTTTCTTAAATACCCATTTGCAGCCCACAGGTTTTCTGCCTTTAGGCAAGGGCACCAAACTCCAGGTTTCATTTTTATCTAATGACGCCATTTCCTCATCCATGGCTTCCAACCAAGAATCTGAATCAGACATTTTAATTGCCTTTTTTACAGTCCTAGGCTCATCAGTGCTAGAAATTAAAGCGTAGGCACAAGTAGAATCAATTAATGAGAACCCATACCTATCTGGTTGTTTCCTTTCTCGGGTTGACCTCCTCACTGGCTGAGGCCGAGGTTCTTCTTCTTCAGAACTATCAGAACTACTTTCCTCAGTTTCAGGTACATTTTGAATCTTCAATTCCTCTTTCTCTGGTGTAGGAGGAATTGATGCTACATCCTTACTATTTTTTGACTTTGTCTCTGACTGCAGATCCAAGGTGGAAGGTTTCAGATCATGAAAGATTACACTTCTACTGTATACAACCTTCTTTGTAATAGGATTCCAAAGCTTGTATCCTTTAATGTTAGCACTATAGCCAATGAAAATACATTTGACAGCCTTGTTCTCCAACTTAGATCTTTTTACATCTGGCACATAAGCATATGCTTCACATCCAAAGACTCTAATATGTCTAAGAGAGGGATTCTTACCAGACCACGCTTCCATAGGTGTCTTATCAACAAGAGCAGAGTTTGGAGACCGATTAACTAAGTAACATGCAGTAGCAGTAGCTTCAGCCTAGAACTTCTACTCCAAACCAGCACTACTAAGCATACTTCGTGCTCTCTCCATCACTATCCTATTGAACTTTTCTGCAACTCCATTCTGCTGTGGAGTATAAGATGTAGTCTTGTGTCTTTTGATTCCATGGTCTTTACAGTATCTTTCAAATTCATCAAAACAAAATTCACTGCCATTATCAGTCCTTAAGCATTTTATTTTTCTACCAGTTTGATTTTCAACAAGATTTTTAAACTCCTTAAATCGACTAAACACTTTTGATTTTCCTTTTAAAAAATAAACAAATGCTCTCCTTGAATAATCATCAATGAACGACACATAGTATCTTGATTTAGACAATGAAGGAACATTCACTGGACCAAACACATCTAAATGGATATAATCTAACAAACTAGAAGATTTATGAGGACTGTCATAAAATGAAACATGGTGCTGCTTTCCATATATACAGTGTTCACAGAATTCAAATTCAAAATTACAATCTTCAAGCCCTTCAACAAGATTTTTGTTCTTCAAGGTTTTTAAACCTTTTTCTCTAATGTGGCCTAACCTATGATGCCAAAGCATAGTCTTCTCTGCAGGAAGTTTTACTTCTGTAGAGTTTACATAATTAGGATTATTTTCCTTTTTACCTCCATGAGCAGCTTCCAGTGACTTTGAGGAGACACTGCTACATTGAACAGCTTGTGCATCCAGCTTGTACAGGGTACCAATTCGAGCACCTCTAGCCAGCACCATTGAACCTCTAGTCATCTTGCAGCCACTTCCTGAGAACAAGACTTGTAATCCGATATCATTAAGCTTACTGACAGAAAGAAGATTTTGAGCCAAACCAGGTATGTGCATCACATCATTGATCCCCTTTATTCTGCCATCAGGGAATTGGATTCTAACTCTTCCACGACCAACAATTTCCAAGGTTGAATCACTCGCCAAGTACGCCTTTCCACCATTGTATTCTTCATACTTTGTGAACCATTCTATGTGAGATGTCATGTGAAATGATGCTCCAGAATCAATCAGCCAAACATCATCTGATGCCTGAGTAGTCAAGGCTGCAATGAAGGCATCACCATAACTATGAGAAGAACCATTATCGGAAGAGCCCTTCTTCTTCTTTTTCTCCTCTTTATAATCCTTTCGAACATGACCAGGTTGCCCACAGTTCCAACATTTCACCTTGGACTTCTTGCCAGGAGACTTTGATCTCCCTTCTAATTTTGATTTGGACTTCTTGTCCTTCTTCTTGCCTCTGTCTTTTGACCTTCCTCTGACAGCAAGAGCCTCCTTTTCCATCTTAGAAGACTTTCTTCTCATCTCTTCTGACAACAAAGAACCAACAACATCTTCCATCTTGAAACTAGATGTTGTACTCCCAATAGCCATCACCAGATGATCCCAAGAGTCTGGAAAAGAACATAACATAAGCATACAGCGATCTTCTTCAATCTTTACACCAACATATGTTAATTATGTGAGCAGCATGTTAAATGCATTCAAATGATCAGCTATAGACCCTCCTTCATGCATTCTCAAAGAGTAGAGCTTCTTCCTCAGGAACAACTTATTCACCAAAGATTTCCCCTGATAAATAGACGCCAGTCTTTTCCACAAGAGAGAGGCAGTCTTCTCTTCATGCACATTGAGAAGAACTGAGTCTGCCAAACAGAGCCTTATCAGCCCCTTAGCTTTTCTATCTACAAGGTCCCATTCTTCTTGCTTCATGCTTGTAGGTTTAGTTCCAGACACAACAAGCCAAAGATCTTGATCTACTAAGAGATCCTCCATCTTGAGTTTTTACAATTCAAAGTTACTGCCATTGAATTTCTCTATTTCAATCTTCCCATATGAACTAGACATCTTAATCTGTAAATAGAAATAACAATCTCTACAAGACTCCCACTGAACAGTATTGACACAAAAAACCCAATGTACCCCCAAGGATAACACAACTGGCCAGGCTCTGATACCACTTGTAAGGAAAACTAGATGTGGAAAACAATTCTCCTAACACCAATACCTTAGGAAAGGATGTAGATACACTTTAAAAATTACAATTACAGTCAAGTTAAGATGCACTATGAAACAGATTATAGAAACAAAGTATTTGACAAACACACATGAACACTAGATATACATGGGAAAACCCTTACAGGAGAAAAACCCACCACACCAAGAGAAATCACTTTGTATTACAGTAATAAGAATTACATACAACTTCCAGAGTTATCTTTCTGGTGTCATTATACAACAACATTCATCATGTACATTCTTCGAACAGAAACTTCCAAGTTACAACCTTTACAGACTTTAATTCCTTTTCTAATAAAGTTTGAATTCTTCACACTCCACTGTTGATCGAACCACTATCCAACCCCCAAGGGTCTCCAACTCCAAACTATATCCATGGTGTTCCCTGACTGTCAAGCTTTCTCACAGAACTGTCGCAATGAACCAACTGCTAATGGTTCACTTTCGGCTCCTATTTGTCCACGAGATTCCACCTATGATAGTCAGACGGTCAACATAATTCGTAATGCTCTAGCATCTCGGTGAGACACTAACAGTGTCTCGCCGATGCCACATATACTTCATACCGCTATCGCCAAGAGTCATTGTAGTCACCAGGATGTTCTACCGAGCTTCAAGAGATACACCGAGTCATCACGTAGTCACCCTGACCTATCACTTTCTCTAGAAGGTCATAGCGAGTCACTAAATTTATACCGAAGACACAAGTCATATCGAGCTCCAAAGGATAGTCGGAAAGACTCACATCTATCGCCGAGAGTTCATACCGATCTCCATATGTTTCACCGATGACCAACTGTCGCCAAGAGCTACCCCGATAGCCATTGGCTATCGGCAAGACATTCGCCATTGCTAGGAGGTTTCTTCAATAGCTTTGAGTTATACCAAAGGATTTCACTTGAGTCTTTGTCACTGAGACATATCCACATCGGTAGGACATCTTACCGATGACATTTCCTTCAGCCAAGTCTCCCCGATGAATACAAATCAAACATTGTCGGCATAACATTTGCTTTCGCGGTGACTTCTTACAGAGTCAATACGGGCTATCTTGAGGACCTCAATACATACGCTGTCGGCGAGAGATTAACACTTCGTTGAGACATCTTAGTGAAAATATTTAGCTTCATTGAGGACCACAATCGCCAAGAGTCTCCCCGATGCACGATTGAATGGCCTTTCGGCCAGAGGTCTCCCGAGTGCTATAAGGTCATAACGAATACATCATGCTACAGCGATAGACTTCACAGTGTAACCTTTTGGAAAGACAATAGCAAGGTCACAGTGACCTATTCATAACTGAATAAAACAAACCTGCTTAGTCATCCAGACAATTAGAATGTCACACTGACTTGACTCTAATGGAGGTTTCAGCCTGTATAGTTTGAGGCACATATTTCCAACATTGGCAACATCCTCCACTTGGAAACCTTCCTCTTGAAGATCTTGTGGTAGTTGAGGAAGGTTGAGTGGGGGATTGCTAGATACAATGGGGTTGATTTCAGGAGCAGTTTGGCTCAAGTCACTTAAAGTGGATGTTTCTTTGTTTTTTTCGATGTTTTTCTTGTGTTGAGATCTAGTTTGGACCATAAAATAAGGATTAAATTTCAGGAATATGGGACGTGAATCTCTAACTCCTTAAGTTGGTCTAAACTTTAGGTACAAAAAAGAAAAGCAAAGATGTTAAGGATCAAAGGATGATGATGAGATAGATGAGAGATGGATGATGTGAATGATTGAACTCTTAAGAAACCTTGAAGGAGATACTAGACTTTAGGACTTTTGGATTTTGGATTTTGGATTTGATTTTGGATTTGATTTTGATTTGGATCTTGGATAATGAACTTGTAAACCCCAAGATGTTGGATGTTATCTTGGAATAAACTTGTCCACAAGGTGATAATTTAACTAAGTGTATGAAGAAGGATTCATCTACACACACTTAGCTAAACAAGATGATTTTGATTTTTGATTTTGAAGGATTTTCCAAAAGTCTAGTATGAATGATTTTTCCAAGATTTCTAAGAGTTGTTTGTGAAATGGGTTTTGATTGATGTTTGAGAATGGATGAAAGTGTTGATTTTGATCCTAAGTGAACCTAAAGATACTTTTACTTACAAGACCTCGGTATTGAAGAACATGCTATACTTCCTATGTGAGGAACTCAAAGTGTTGAAAAAGACTTGGATTTTGACAATAATAGAACAAATACAAATTGGGATTATCTTTTGAAGCACGTTTGTAGAAATTATAGACCAATATCTCTCTAACTTTGTAAAGTGTTGAAAGATTTTTCTTGAGAGCTCTTGGACTAAGACACTTGGTAGAATTTGGTTTTTGGATTTTGATCTTGCAGGAAATCATTTGAAGAAACACATGTTTGGGGTTCAATTGTTTCTTATCTTTGCTTAATGAGTTATTTTTACCACAAACACTTTCTTGCTTAACTTTCAAACTAGATGTCTATGTCCCAATTTCTTTCATCCCACAAGGTCCATTATGTGGAAATCGAGAAAAGGGTATGTGCAAGATCATGATGGGCCAAAAAGTGGCAATATTATGGGTATTTGTAGGGTATGTGGCTGATGACTTTTTTACCCAAAATTGATGAAATGAAAAGGGTTTTAGAGGAGATTCTTAGCTTTCCACCAATATAAATTATACTTTAATTTGAATTTAATAAATAATTATTATTCATTTTCTATTAGAATTATGACTAAAGTCCTAATCAATAGGCTGATTGAAAAACATCTATAACTTTCAAATGATATCACATTTTTAAATCTAAAACATCGTCACATTATATGCTTCACATACTATAGGATTAAAAAGATAAAAAAAATTCATGAACTTTTGACCAAGTTAAGGTGGTCGACATATGAGTTTTATATTTTTAAAAGTTGTAATAAAAAATTCATAATTAATTATTTACTTGGAAAAAAATTACAAAAATATGCATCACATCCAGACATGAGTCCTCTACTTATATATAAAATATTATAAAAATATTATCATTTTATTATGGTTAGGGTGGTCGGATAGACACCTACTTCTTATTTTTCCTTGAAATTTAAGTACTATTGCATTGAAATTTCAAATTTTCACCAAATAGATTTTATTTATTTTGAAATAAACCTAGTAGTTTAGAAACTACATTCAATTTTCTACAGATTCTATTCTTACATATTTTTGAAATAATATAGATAACTTATTCAAATTTTTACGTCAAGTTGCCTAACACTGATTTTTTCTAAATTTTTTGCCACTTGAGGGCTTGTTTTTTCCATGACGATCCTGCACATACCCAAAAATCAAGGCAATAGTTCCCTAATGTTGACTTTAGAGAGAGAAAATTAAGATGTAGTTCCAAATACTTAGAAGCCTCTAAGGATGGAATCCCTAGGGACAAGCAGTAGTACTTGGATTTTTCAAAGGTATTTGCTCCTTCTAAAGGTTTGAAATTTGATGACCTCATTGAATGTTTGTTTTTCAAGATTTTGGATCCAGGCAATGTGTTTAATTGACTCAAATATTGCACAACCCTAGGATAGAAGAGAAAATATTTGTCGAATTCCCACTTGGATAAATCTTGTTGCGCTTATTCAGAGTGGATGACTAGAAGCTTGACCACACTGACTCCCTTCCACGACACACACTTCTACAGTTCAACCAAGCTTCAGTTCTCATGAATCTCTCATGAAAAACTTTTCATATTTGCAAAGAACCATAAGTATGTGGGATAGCTCTAGAGGTCTGACCTCTTGACGCCAACAAATATTGGGATTTTTGGCTACTAAACAAGGGTTCGTAATCCGGTTCAAAGGACACAATGATAAAATCCCTCAAGAGGTCTCCCAACCCTTAGAACAAGGGCTTTACACATCATAAAGATATTGGGGGAGAGCTATCATGCATCACTGAGTTCATTTCAAACTTTCCTTTCAACCACACATTTATATAGTGGTTTGGAAGAGCCTGGCTTATGCTCGTTACCGCTTGGGTCGTTCCCTTAGGGTGAGTACTTTTTCCCACCAAGGTAGGCCCTCTAAAGGTAAACAATAGCGAGTAAGTACATCCGTAGTTTGATCAATCTTTGTTTGTGTGAACAAAGAGAGAACACAAAATGCCTTTTCTCACACTAGCAAGTTTTGTTAAATTTTAAAAACCCAAATTTGAAATGTGGAGGCAATCTTTTAGGAAACCTAATGCAACCAAAATTATTTTGATTCTCAATATCGTTGTGAAGCGCAAGATAAGTGCATACACATTCGAATGATAAGAGTTTGTGGAAAAGATTACAAAACAGAACAAGCACAAATTCTTTTTAGTCCTCAAAAGCAATAAATGAGTTCTTTTTAGAGCACCAAATTTGAGTGTGAAAGTTGATTGTTCAATTTTAGACCAAATTGAAAAGCTAGTGAGTATCTAAGATTCAATTTTAACCAACTTGACAAAGCTTGAGTTGTGGGCTAATTTTAAATCCAAATTGAATCTAGTTGGTCCTAAAAGTTGAAATGTAGAAATAAAAGCTCAAATTGTCATAAAGAGCATTAAAAATTGCTTTTAAGACTTCAAACTCCAACCCTCCCCTGCTTCCTGTAAATGCGGAGCTGAAAAGATGAATGCAACGCTCTGTCAGTGATGAATACAACACTAAAAAAACAAATGTGATGCTCTAGTGAATGCAAAAGTGACGTTATGCAGAAATAAAGAGCATGAATGTGGCACAATTTGCAAATGCGATGCTTTGTGGCCAAAAAGTTAGTTAGAAAACAAAGAAGGAAAATGCAATGGTGCTTCAAAGGCAGCACAACAGAGGCATGCTAAAGCGGCGCTACATGACAAATGTGGCGTTGGATGTCAAAAGCGGGGCTCTGCAATGTTGCATTTGCAGAAAGGCGGCATCGCTCCCCTGTAGCTGCAAAAATAAAAAAATTATGCAAAATTCATCATGTTAGATCAATCCACCCTCCTTGCACCAAAATGTGAGCACAAAACCTTCATAGACTAACAAAATATCAACAAAACAATGTCAAACATGTTAGTAACACAAATTTAATGCTCCCTATGAGATTCTTCAACTAATTTAAGAGAAAACATGAAATTAACAAGAAATTAACATAATGAAGCATATAATCTAACTTAAACCAACAAAACCTTCATCCCATAGGGGGAGTGGTGCTCTTTTGATGTGGAAAGAAGCCCTTTCCCAATCCCTTGATAAGCTTGATGAGTTGTTGATGATTCAAAGATGAAAAATGGCTATAATCTAGCTATGAAACTTGAAAATGATGGAAAACTAAGAACTCAAATGGCTATAGTGATAATGCATGAAGTTGTGGATCCATATTATGAAAAGGGTGTCTCTATTTATAGAAGCCAAGGGTTGAAGAATGAGAGGATTTGATGAATGTGGGATAAAATGAGAACCAATAAGAATGTGCCAAGTGTCACAATTCTATTGGTTGAGGGTGGAGCACATTTTGGGAAATGTGTGAGTAGAGGAGGATGGAAGAGAAGTAAATGTTGTTGGTTGAGAATTTGAAATTGGTGTAAGAAGAATTGAATGAGATTTGAGAGGATGTAAGAGGATTTGAAAGGTTGTAAGAGAATTTATTGCACATGTAAGAGGATGTGATAGATTTTTGAAATCCTTTAGAGGGAAATTGAATGAGAGGTTGTTGAGAGGAATATTCCTCAGAATATGCCTTGGTGAGGGAAAATAGAGGAATTAAATAATTAATTGAAATTTTTTTCATGTGCAACCTGGTTAGTTGACCATGGTTGATTTAACTCTTGGAGAGTTAAATGCTAGAGGAATTGTTAATGATGATTAGAAAGTTAATTTAGGATTAATTAATCCAAAAGTAATTAATTAGAGAGGATTAGGAGATGTGACATTTGATTTGATTGATGTTTAATCAAATGAGAGGATTAAGAGAGGATTTAATTAAATGATGTGATTTAATTAAATAAGATGAATAATTAGTTAAAATAAGGGTGAATTAATCAATAAATGTTTAATTATTTGATTAATAGTTGAAATTACTTATTTTAATTAAATAATGTTGATTATTCAATTAATTGATCAATTTGAGATGATTCTGGAAGAAACAGTGTTAGTTGATCATAATTAGGTGCATAGTATCAATCAAGTCACTTTACGTGTCTACAATGGGAAAAAGTGAACTTTGATGGGGCAACAAGGGGAAATCTAGGGGAGAGTGGGGTTGGATGTGTTATTAGGGATCACAATGGGGTTTGAATTCTAGAAAACTCGATATACCTAGGTTTAGGCACAAATAACGAAGCATAGTTTAGGGTAGACTTGATTGGGCTTCAAAGTGGAAAACATAAAAAATCTACATAGAGTCCATTTGGAGGGAAATTCTCTAATTAGCATTAATGTAATCAAATAGGGGTGGACCTCAAATTAGAAGCTTCAAAAATGGCTATCACCCATAATTCAAATATTAGGTGAATTGGAGGCCTTTAAAATTACACATATTTACTGAGAGGCGAGGACATGGCCGATGAATTGGCCAAATCAGCCTTGTTGGCAGGAAGGCCTTAATTCCCCATCATATAGCAAGGTTGGCAACAACCATTATGATGTTCATATGATGAGGGTAGGAGAATTTTCATTGATTTGACCAGGCAACCCATGGGTTCATGGGATTGGTGGTGGCTAGGCTGGCTCCAACCCATACCATGATAAATTACCTAAATGCTTCTCAACATATTCATTTCTATGTGTGATCGTGGCTATGGTTGTGTTGGGAAAAATGGACACCCCCATCTAGCTTGAAAGCTCGGCTCGACAAATGTCATTCATGGGGGAAATAATAGAGAAGAGGTTGGGAATTGTTTGTAAATCCAAACATGAGTTGATATTGCATGCCATCAAGATGGAGCTCAGAAAGGATTTCCTGTGAACCTTTCATAGGCACAAGGTTAACACTGGTATATCTATAATGATGTTTTTGGTGACATTATTGGAGATGAGGGGTTGAAGGAAATGTTAAAGCTCCTCTACAACAAATTGATTTTGGGGAAATTCTTGCTCGACTTGGATGATGTCTTGGAGAATTTTGATGAGGCCAAGGGCGTGCCACTATTAGATGATTACTACTTGTTAAGCCAATGTGGGAAGCCTCCAGAGAGATATTCGTTGATATTTTTGAAAGAACCAGATTTCGTGCCAAGGTTTAGAGCAACAACAAGGAAAAGAATTCAATTTTTGAAACAAATCTTGGGCTTAGTGCTAGATGAGGGTGGGGGTAGTTGCAAGCATACATCCAAGAGGGACTAATTGAGGCAGATGGGACGATAAATTGGCAGGTCGTGTCATCAAGGGATAAGTTGGCTATGGTGGGAAGGGTGGTGTTGCTTAATGATGATGAACCAAAACAAGGGTAAAATCATCCTCGACTATGTGTATGGAGGTTAGTTTTTTTCTACAAAATGATAATATATGATAGGTATAGAATTTAAATGCCCAATACTATGGGTAATAGGAAGTTAGATGCTCCAATTTTGTTTTGTTGGAGCCAGTTCAGGTGTGTGAGGCTTGTTTATCAGCCTCTTTTTTCCTGTAATGCTCATATTTTCAAAACATTAATATTTGGTTCCAAGCACTTTATGACTGCTGTTGCACTAATAAAAAAAATTAATTAGGATAAATATCTTAAATAGATATATATAGAAAAAATTAGAGGTATTTTATTTATTTAAGAGTTATTATATTTAAAAGGCTACAATAGGGTGGGTGCAGGAAGATGGAGGACCAAAAAGTGGCCACCCATCTTTAAATTTTTTAAAAATCCATAACGTGAGAATGTTATAATGTGCTTGCATTATGGCTTGGTGTGACTGAGCCTTAGGCTCGGCCACACTATAATGACCCTTTTCTAGTGAAAGCACTTAAACCTGAATCTTGCATTCAAAGTGTTTCTCAAAGAGACATTAGGAGCGTTAGAGATCAAAAAGTTCTAGTGTTGATATCTAATAAGATCAATATAAATATTTCATTCTTGTTGAAGGATTATTCATTTTCTTCTTATCACTCACTATGAAGGATTCTGCTATAATATATTTATTAGGGTAGATATTAAACGTCTTTCGAGATCCCATAGATGGAATTCTATTATTCCATTTATCATCACAGTGAATGAATAGAGTCATTATTACTTATAAGGCTCAATACTTGCTACCAACATCATTATTGGACAATAATATATATTCATTATATATATATATATATAGCATTACTCCTGATTGAATCAATAATTACTTTGCATGAATATATATATGTGTAGTATTTATCAATCATCTATGATATATTTATGAATCACTATATATATATATACTTAAATATATTTATCAATTATTAACATGTCATTGAAATCTTAATATATTTATCCATCATGATATATTAAAAATAAAATATAATATATTTGAATATATTTATAAAGCATCAACTGTCATTTAAATTACTAATATATTTGACAATCATCAATATCTAAATTCATAATTCTTATTTTCTAAATACATAAATAATTATTAGCTTTTATTGAATCTTATGATAATACATGTACCTTATGTTGCTGCTTTCTATTTATGGTTAGATCTCAGACAATATAATCCCCAGTCAGGATATATTTTGTCTTCCTTATTCCTCTTCCAGCCACGTGAGGTAGAAGACCCTCTTCTTCAGTCAGTGATTGTTTGATAGTTTACTGTATTTCCTAAATCTTTTCCCTTTCCTTATCAAACTGCAGACAGAAGTTTATTCCCAGCGATTGATGGTCTTTGTTCTCCTCCCTTCCTCTCATAAGTTCGCACTTAATATAAGATCCATTGAGGGGCGATTAAAGTGGAGGGTGGTGTCTCTTCATGAGACTAACGCTGCTTTAAATGCAGCAGCAGTTAAGGTATTTCATTTAAGTGTGTTTAATATGTATTATATTTTATTATTATTATTATTTTTATATATAGTTTATTTACATTGTTTATTCATTCTATTAATTAATTGGTGTTTTATTTAAATTATGATTTGTATTACTATATTTTGTATTTTACATTTCATTTATAATTTGTAAATTATATTTATTATTAATATTATATTTATAATTATAACATTATAATTATATTTAAATCATAATTATTCATGTTTGGATTTTGGCAATTATTTGTATGTTATTTATTTATTTGTCTTTAGACACTTTATAGCTTAGTCTTACAATTTCAGGGGACATGACAGTCCTCCCCTCCGAAGATTGTTTGTCCTCAAGCAATCACAAAAAACATCTTCTCACTTCAATAGTTACAACTCCTCCACTCAAGAAGTAGTTTGACAACAAAACTAATCTTTTAAGCACAAGACATCATGGTGTAATCTTGTTTGAAGGCACAACTGGAAGGAAGCTAACATAAGGAAATTTACCTAATGAAGCATAAATATACGTGTATGTTGGGATACATGTGGGTTACACATAAGTTGCATAGTGTGATTGCACGCAAGTCACAAGATATACACATGAATACGAGTGAGAGAGAAGGTATACACATGAATACCAGTCACAAAGTATACACATGATCACACACAAATTATAATGTAAGCCAAAGGAACTTGAATACACAGGACATAGTGTGCACTTGGGTACACTTGAATACACAAGTCTTATGGTATACACGTGAATGCACTTGAATACATAAGTCACACTTGAATACACTTAGGGTATGGATCATAATCATATTTAATATAAATAATGTACACATAAGATGTGAAACAATCACTCAAGGCATGGAGTAAAATTCCATAAACATCTATACATGCAGGTCTTGAATGGCATTCAAATACACATGAGCCATGAATCAAACACTAGCATACATGAGAAGAGCATTCATGGAGTAAATATGTTGAAAACATTTAAGACATAAGAAAGCATCTAAATGTGCAAAAGAAGTGAAGCATATCATAAACTCATGAAACATATACATGGAGTGTATGCATGCAGTATTTGTAAGACATTTGTTGTAAGCAACAGTACACAACTTCACGGAGTCATGAGGTATACATATAAGCATGAATCATGAGAATAGATGATTACTTATAACACATGAGATATGTAGATCATAGCACAAGTACATACATGCATACATAATGAGGACATATATCAATTAAGAAGTAGATGAAACATGAAGTATTCATATTAGCACACATGAAGCATACATATAGGAATTACACCATAAAGCGAGAAACAATTAGTCATTACATAAGGCATGAGTATGTAGAGCATTCAAGTACACTCAATTTTACTTCTATGTATGGAATAAATGCATTCAATAAATAAAAAATACACATGAGATATACAAAGTGTAATCATGGGACATGAATTTCAAAAGACAATTTAAGTACACTCAACCATACACATAATACACAATATGAAGCATTCATTTGAATATACATAAAGCAAAAAATGAACATACATAAAGAAGATAGGCATGAGAATTCTTGAAGATACACTCAAAAAATACAAACAAATACATATAAGGCATGAATTATGCAAACACAAAGTATACATTTAAGAGTGGAATAGTCATGTATTAGTGTACATCAGTCACGAAGTGGGAAAGTAAGATGCTAAGCATGTCCATATATACCATGAAAAAACACCATAAGATAGGTAAAGCATAAAGTTAATATACATGAAGTATGTATCTAAATACACAAAGAGAACATGCATTTAATGAGGACATGAATACATAAGGCATAATTCGTACACACGAATATATGTGGGACATATAAAGCATGAAATATACATTTCGCAAAGCATAAATCACACACATAAATACATGTAAAACATGAATACGTACGATACAAACATGAATACACATGGAAGCACAAGTTTCAAGGTATACACTTAATTACACTTGAATACATATAAGTCACAACGTATGCATGACGTTACAGAGTATACCAACCCATATAGTATACACTCGAATACATTGTCATGAAGTATAGTCTTGAATACAAAGTCACCACGTATACAAATACCAAGTCATAGAGCATACACTTGAACACATATACAAGTCATAAAGTATACACTGAATACAAATACAATCATAGAGTATACACTCAAATACAATCATAGAGTATACACTCAAATACAAATACAATCACAAGTCATAAAGTATACACTTTGTAACGTCCAGAAAGTGCAGAAAGAAACAAATCAGAGCAAACATGCAATACAAATCTAAATGCAATCTAATGTTAAGCAACAAAGAACAAAGGAAAGTCAAAACGTAATAAAACTGAACAATCTCACCCAATATGTATGTATTTCCATGTATCATCTTGATTGCCCTTCTCCATTTTTTCATTGTAGTATAATTGCCCTCAAATTTTCAAGGTTTGTGCAAGTATAGCCTATGATAATGATTTAGCAAAACATCGAAGATTCAAGATAGGTCCTCCAAAAAGTCATAAGATTTGGAGAGAGATTGGAATGATGAAGACGAGATCAATTTATAGAAAATTGATCATTCGAATGATAGACCAGGATCGAAAGATCAACGAACGGTTGAGATCGACAGATTAGACATGCATTATGATAACTGTCAGTAGTGACACGAGTGATACAAATTAGAAATAAAATTAAAGATTAAATAAATGATTTAATCTTCATGTTTGGTATTCAAAATAGAAGAATAGTCTTTGCATGACAAAGATAAAGATGGATTAAAGACAACTCTCTGTTTGAATGCACACACAAGATTTAATTAATTAAATAGGAATATTTAATTAATATGCATGTACATGCAATTGAGTTAAAACTAGATGACTGAATGATATGACAAATAGATTACTCGTGAAATCCATTCAGACATTAATCCAGAGTTAACTGGCCGATTAAAATAGATGTCAAGTAAAAGTGAATACTTAGATAACTCACACAATTATCTAAATATAGAGGAATGCGTTAAAATAGAATTCATGAATTAAATAATTCATTCAATTCAATATTTGATATTTGAAGAATAATTAAATAAATAAGATTTATTTAATTAAGTGATGAAGGGATTTAAATGAATAATTAAGTAAATAAAGAATTTATTTAATTATAGTTGAAGTATGATAAAGAGTAAATTAAATAAGAATTTATTTAATTTGACAAGAAGGATAAGATTAATTAGTAACATAATTAAATAAAAATCATTTATTTAATTAATCGATAGAATAAAGAAAAGTGTGAATTAATTAAATAATTAAGATTATTTAATTAATAGAAGAAATGAAGACTATAGAGAATAATTAAATAATTGACATTATTTAATCATGACCATGAAGAATACGAATTATGAAGAATATTGAAGTCGCGGGCTTAGACCAAATTTTGGTGTCTACATTTGCCCTCTTTGCTACAATGTTATTAAGGTGTGTTAAAGAAATGGATAAAATATGCCCCATGTAAAACGAGGTGAAGGTATCGAGTGGGTTCAAGAACATGAGTGTGCTCTTGAAATTGATGAGAGAACTAGAAGATGAAATAAAAAAGGACGAGAGGAAAATAAAATAAAGGGTGGTGAGAAGATGTGGCAAAGAAAAATGTTAGTGCAAAAAGAAAGATGAATAATAAAAGACATGGATGTTAGTATTAGCAATCTTCAATGTTTCGTTGTATCACCAAAGGCGTTGCACTTTATCATCATTGGGTGGGACTAATACAAATGGAGAAAAACACCATGATATGACATAGATCAAGGTGTGCAAGGTCATCCACTTGCTAATAACAGACAGTCACAGACAAGGATTGTTGTTAACTCATACTAAGGGCACAAGTTGCCCCAGTCTTTTTGTCAAGACAAACCACATACATCAAACAAAGTAAAAGACGGGTTATGAGACGTCATCGCTCCTCTAAATCCTTCATGGGACATCTTTGAGGAAACTAGTAACATGACTCAAAAAATCAGATTTAAAAAGATAGTTGACAGACAACAGTCAAAGAAAACAGAATTTTGATACATCGTGGCTTCTCTAAATCCTTCACGGGACATCCTTGAGAAAGATAGTAACATAATTCCCATCATAAAGTCAAATGAAAAGATAAAATAAATAAGTCAAAAATTCAAAAAGCCAATAAAATATTTGCCAAAATTTGATCTATTTGTTGAATTTGTTTTGATTGATAAAATAATTGATTGATAGAGCCTGATTTCAGGAGATACACATACCAGATAAGACTTTGAGTCTGGTTTCAATATTATGACTATCTATTTAAGGCATGACAAAGCCTGGTTTCAAAAAGACATGTATCCTATAAGATGTTGAGTCAGATGTTGTTGATGTGATAACCTGTGTAAGGCTATGTTTGATTGTTTGACAATGTCAATATGCAGGAAAGACTCATCCTGTATAAGACATAGATTGTTTTGTTGATAGCTGTATTCAGGAAGGACTCGTCCTGAATAAGATACAGGTTGGTTGTTGTGATGATGTATGCTTCCAGGAGGGACACATCCTATAGCAGACATTAGTTGACCTGTTTTGATTGTTTTGTTTGGCAAGTTGTTTGATTTGACTTAGAGACATTACTGACTTGTTCACCAGATTAATACATGACTTGATATGACCTATTGATAATTGATTGTGTGTGACAACAAACCCTAAAGGACTGACCTAGTGCGGCCTCGGGGGCTCATCAATTGATGCCTTGCCTACGTTATACACACAGAGACCTCATAGTTTGACTTGACTTTGACTGATAAGAATGACTACAAATAGAAGACGCACGTGTGAAAGTGAATGTGACGAACCCTAATGGACTAACCTAGTACAACCTCAGGGGCTCATTGATTGATGGCCTTGCCTACATTATACATGCAGAGACCTCGTAGTTTGACATGACCAATGACCTTGTCATATAGACATATGAATTGAAGCATGATTTTATACAGACAAACCTAAATAGACTGACCTAATGCCTCTTGGGAACATCGCGATGGCCCTATTCCATGTCTAGTCACAGAGATTAACGAGTTTGAAAACAACAAAGATTGACAAGCGCTAATCGATTTTGACTCTTTTGATTCTCAAATGTTTTGTTTTTATCTTTTTGAAGTTTTCTGATGTTTTTGTGTTTTTCTCAGGTCATTTTCTGATGTTTGTGGATTTTTCTATGGTTTTACGTCTTCAACACAGCCAATGGAAGAATCAATATGAAACACGTCAAGTGTTTTCCCCCAGTCAAGTATAAGACCAATTGATTATGAATAGGGTAAAATGAGGGATATGAAATGCACTCGATGTCAATCGTTCTAGGTTATGGGAAAGACTACCACTTATTATGAATGGTATATACAAGTGATGGATATGAAAGATAAGGGATATTACAGGGATAGGTAGTATGTATAGGGATAAGGACTATGTACAGGGAAGTGGACTATGTACAGGGATAGGTAGTATGTACAAGGATAAGGACTATGTATAGAGAAGTGGACTATCTACAGGGATAGGTAGTATGTATAGGGATGTGCTAGATTAGAATAATAGTAGACAAAGGAGCAGAGTCAACTACACATGGCGCCTGTTTGCTAGGTTTTCACCATGGTACCTATCCAAAGTGCCACCGAAGTGGTTTTCACTAGTGGATGAATTATTTACATGCTACTTCCATTGTCCTATATTATCTAATTTTTTCCCAGGTGTTACAAGGCCTTTTGTTTTCTGAAGTTTTCCGCATAGTAATGATTTTTGTTTATGATTTTGTATTTTTCAATTGAACCATGGAAGCTCTCGGAGCTATCATTAGAACTTCTTTTAGATCTGCAGACTATTGATTAGGAGGTTATTGTTTCCACGCCAGGGTAGAGTTAGCAGTACACTCTGATCCAAAAGCCATACAACAATATAGGTGCTAACTGGTTTTGGATTACGAACTTTCTGGTTTGTATCTTTCCTTAGGTGCTTGGGACCTCCATTAGGCAGTCACAATGTCGAGGGAATTTTTGTTCAAGACCTTCTGGTATAGCTGTGAGTTTTGATATATGCTTGGAGATGGTCTAGATTCGCCGTCTTCGCTCATCAAAATTCCACAGCATCACGGAGTCTTGATGCACGGTATACCATCCATCAATGTGGTCTTTCAAAGGGATACCCTTAGGGAGAGGAATGTGACCTCATCGAAGAATAGCTTGAACCAAAGTATTACCTATTGAATAGAATTAGCTGCTAGTATTAGAATTCGTCTTGGCTGCAGAAACCCTCAAGGGTGATTAAGTTATGCAAATTGATCCGACCAACATCATTGCTTGATCTTCTTGAGGGATTCTAATGATGGTTTATTTAGATACTACTCTGCTTGGCTTCATGCCTTGTGGGTAGTATGGAGTAGAAGTGATGTGAATGTAAATTCACCACCACAGTTATGGCGGAACTTCTTGAGTTGCGTTCTTAAAAATGGGTGGCCATTACTCGGTAATTATGGATTTGAGGACTTTCCTCCTGGATAGATGATATAATTTAGGATAAATTTAAATCGTATTAATAGATAATGTATCATCATAGAGATGGCTTCAATCCATTTAGTGAAGTATTCAGTCACGATGATGATGAATTTATGGCCATTGGTGGAAATGGGATGGATCTTACCTATGAGGTTGAGTCCCCATTGGGTGAAGGGACATGGTGATGTTATCATATGTTACTATTGTGTTGATGCATGTATCAAGTCTCATAGACTTGGAATTATGGCTGACATTTAAGATTCCTACAAAGACATATAGGTCTTATTCTGTGGAAGCTAGTAATGGCAAGTCTCATAATATTTTGGTATTCAAGGTAGGAGCGGCTAGAGATAGAACCACATATACCCTCATGCACTTATAAAGGTTGGCATGATGGAATCAAGACATCTCGATGGAATTATTATCTAAGGCGAATCTATGGCGTGTCTCGGCGATGGTGTATTTAGGTGGAAAAACTGCGGAGAGGGCGATCCTCGTTATTGGTTGTTTGATAGGCAATGGGTATGACTTACGGCATGAAAGGGTAGTCATAGATTTCTTTGTACCATGGGAATCGAGGCAACAATGTCACACACCATTTTGAATCACAGGGTATATCATAGAGAACAGGACCAAAGCTATACAAGAACTCAAACTTAGAGCGCGTTGTTAGGAATGTCAAAGAAGTGATGATGCAATTGCTTAGCCATAAGCGTTTGCTGCCCTATTTAAAACATGAGGTATCTAATGAAATTCGACCTTGTCAAAGTACTCTTTAAAGCTATCATCCATGCATTTGTAAGGAGCAAGCTTCTCATCCTTAGTCTCATAATCATCATTTACCTGTCTGATTACTAGTTGAGAATCGCCATATACCTATAGATTCTTAATTTTCCACTTGGCTGCCATGCGTAACCCTATCACTAGAGCTTCATACTCTACTATGTTGTTAGTACATGGAAATGCAATCCTAAAGCAGGGATGGGAATCACCACATGGTGTGATAAGCGATTATACTACTAGCCCACAGGCATGATTTGTATCGCTGAGCCATCAAAGTATAGTTTCCATGCTATGTTTGTGTCAATTATGAAATATAAACTCGTAAAGAAATTCTACAACTAGTGGGTGATCTTCCTGCATCAATGAAGTGTAATTCAGCGATCAGAATGAACGACATGCAGCAAACGCTTTCTCCATGTTTGGGACTCATTATAAAATGTAAAGCCCATTTGGTAGATGCTATTGGCTCATTTTTGCTGAGAGAATATTTCGAGATCATTGTTTGTATGGAGTTTAATTGTCCTTGGGCGCTAAGATGATGAAATACTAAATTGACTGCATTAGTAGAGTACCTGTTGACTCATAACCTGTCATGAAGCGGTATATAAATGAACTTTTTTTATAAACGCTATGTCATATTACGAAGCGATCAGATGGGTTGTTACTTCATCTCAAAGAATCAATGTGATGACCATACCAGCAGGGTAGTAAAGTGGTGGTGGAATTAAATATTGTGTCGTTGAAAGGCTTTCGCACTTCGTTTGTCCGTTGATATTTGCTACCGAGCGAAAGGAACAAACCTTTTTTCTGCTAGCGCACTATAAATCCGATGGATTACAGCCTTCCTTGCCAATGTCCTTAGTTGGTGAGATTAGTGGGTGGAGATTTTTATGATTTTAACACCTTAGCGGATCCACACTTCATTTTACCGTTTAGAAGTACTAGCCCTAATGGCTTTCGGCTTGACTCAAACACACATTTCTTTGGATTGAGTCTCACTTTATACTTCTCGAGCCTCTGAAATATCTTGTCTAAAACCTGTAAATGTTCTGCCCTTGTTTTGGATTTTACAATAAGGTCATCGACATAATCCTCCATAAGAGTATGTACTAGATCATGAAAGATAGTGGTCATACGTTGATAGGTTGCTCCATCCTTGGAGTCAAAAGATAACATTCCAACAATACATTCGCCAAGGACAAGTGAAAGCCATCTTAGGTTGGTCTTCAGTTGCAATTTTGATCTGGTTATATCCTGAAAATCCATCCATAAGGGACAACATCTCATATCCTGTTGTCATGTCAACTATCACGTCTATATTAGGCAAAGGGAAGTTATCATAGGACAAGCCTTGGTGTCTATCTCTAGAATAATGTAGATGCAGATGCACCCTATTGGTTTAGTAGTACGAACAAGATTGGAAATCAATCTACATGAGTCGATTGATCTAAATGAAACCAAGCGTCTAGCAGTTTCTTGAGTTAAACGCCTTGACTGAAGTAAAGCAATACATGGATGCATTTTTCCTTAATTTTTGTTTCACGTTTCCTGGCTGGTTGTAAGGGTAAGTGATGTAGAACAAGCTCTGGATCCAACCTAGGCATGTCTACATATGACCAGGCAAAATTTATCTCTCTTTGTGCAAAGAATTTGTGGAATTCTGGCTACTCTCTTGTTGTCAATGATACTGCAAAATAAACCAGTCGAGGATTCTCTTTTATACCTATGTTTACTTCTACTGATTCTTCAACGAGCATGGGTGAGAGAGCTTTTCACATATTGTAATGGGAGAATGTTCCGACACCTCCATCCTTGGAAGTGCTTTCGAGGAGAGGGTTTTCACCCGCCACGGATGCATCCTTTCTTTTTACTTTTTCATTGTCTAAAGGTGCCTTTCGGTTTTCACCTAGAGACTCGTCCTTTTTATCTTTTTTATTCTTTTTCTCATTTTTGTGACTGGAGGGTTGAATAGATTCCCCAAAATATGCTTTGTTATCCAATTCAATGGTAAAACCAGCCTTGTGATCACTGTTAGGTATGCCTTCTTGTAATCCCAGGAACTCAGCAATTGCTTCGTCGTTCTAAAAAATGTCTAAGATGGGTGTGTCTTGTTGGTCCCAATCAATGAGTTGGGGATAAACTAAGGGCATACCATCATTGGAGTTATCAAATTTTAATGGGGTTAAGGTAAGGATTGAGTTATTCATATGGTCACAAAAGTCTTGTACTAAGTTCTACTTGCTCTTAGGTTTGGATCTAGGTGGATTGATAGGTGGGCCTAATGCCAAGGTTTGTTTATTTGAAACAGATGGCTTAGGTTGCCAAGAGGTAGGATCAAGTGATTCCCAATAGTAGTGTTTAAACCATTCCTCTTTTGTCATGTTCTTTGGTGGACAAGAATTCAATGGATTTGGCGAGGATCTTAACATTAAGTCAAGTTCTCCAAATAGCTTGTCAAGGTCCATGGAAGAGGTAGAGGATAGGGAATCCCACTCATAGTCATTGGAGTCAGGGGAGTCACAGTGATATTGGTCAAATGGTTTGTGAGATGTCTTAATATCTTTTGAAGCACTTACTTCCTCAATTAAGGGTGATGTGGTACTAGGAATGCCAATCTGAATCAGTTGAAACCCTAGCCCCACGCCTTTTGGCCACTAAGAAACAAATATTGGTTCAATCCTCCTGTCTTGGTTTAAGCCTAAACCACTTTTTCCATCATATCCCTTGCTCTACATGATTGTGAAACCCTTTCCATATAGATCTGTAGGAATGTGAGCAAGTGAGAGAGGTTCTTCATCATCTTCCCTATACAGCCAGGAAGTGACATCTTTTGTATTTACGGCCTCTTTGCTTAATTCTCCCCATTTAATGAAATTTGTTGTAGGAGGAACATGTATAGTGACCATATACTGTCCCCTATATGATGTAGGTAAACCGTATGACTTAGGAGGAATCAAATGGCTAACACAATAAGATGTCGTCATGTAATACTCTCTACAACCCTTGTCTTGGATCTCAACCCTAGGAGTGGTAGGAATTGAGGGTGAAATAGATGTTTGAGTGAGTGTGGATGGATCAACATAGGAAGATGGATTGGACGATGAAGCCTCTTGGTTTACTGGCACCTAGCATTGGGGGATCTCTTTTAGATTGGTGCAATATTGGAATGGATCCAGGTCACCATCTATAGTTATTTATGTGCCATTGTAAGGGAATTTAAGACACTGATGATACGTGGAAGGGACCGCCTTCATGGCATGAATCCATGGTCTACCTAGCAGAAGGTTATAAGGAAGGGTGAGATCCAAGACCTGGAATTTTGTCTCCATTACTGCAGGACCAATTCTGATAGAAAGTGTTACCACCCCCATTGATTTTCGTTCCTCATCATCATAAGCTTTAATGACAATACTTTTGGTTGTGTCTACGCATGCTTATGAGAAACCTAATGCCTTAATTAGTTTTAAAGTGTACAGATTTAACCCTGCTCCTTCGTCTACCAAAACTTGTCTAACTTTGGTGTCATCAACAAGGACCTCTACATGTAAAGGGTTGTTATGGTTTGTCTTTTCAGTTGCATAGTCTTGTTGAGAAAATGTGGCATGATGATTAGTGGTCAAATAGCTGACCATTTCCTCAAAACGATTGACATCAAGATCATTGGGGACCGTGGTGTTTTGTAAAGCTTTATCTAAGATAGATTGATGCTCATGAGAGATACGCAACAGTTCCAAGATTGAAATTTGGGTTGGGGTCTTCCCCAACTGGTCAAGTAGGTTATATTGTGACTTGGAAGGCTATGGTGTTTGTTGCAATGGGGGGCCTTGGATAGTGATCTTAGTACGACAAGTATTGACCGCGCACTCAGGATTTGATTGATAGTAATGTTATTGATATTCTCATCGTCAGTGCGAAGGTAATGAATGGTTTTTCCACTATTATAATCATGCTTGATACTCGCATAGTTGGCTGAAATATTGGTCTTAGTACTCGAACTGGGAACAGTTCCTTTCCCATGGTCATGTAATGGATCAAAAAAGACTTGATGATCAATGTTTGATGACTTTGGTTTTTGTCCACCAACTTCAATAATTCTCCTTTCGACAAGATCATGTATGATATTCTTCAGTTGTCAACAGTTTTGTAGGTTATGTCCCTTAGTTCTATGATAATCACAAAAGGCATTGTCATCCCACCAAACTGGTTTAAATTGTCCTGGATTGTATTGTCTTAATTCCTGTAGCTATATAAGATTATGTTGTAACAGTTGTTTGAATACGGACTCAATGGGTTCCCCTAAGGGAGTGAACTCACATTTTTGAAACCTCCTTTGTTGTTGTGGACGTTGAGTATTTTAGACCATGTTAGGAGGTTGATTGAAAACATTAAGCATGTTGGTAGAAGTGTGAGGTCCTGGTAATGTGATGAGTGGTCCTGCTTGTACTGTTTTAGCATCAACTACCCCATCATTGGTGACATTTTTGTTGCAAGACAAAAATCTGTTTCTATCAGTGGGAGTGTTTTGCACGATCGGATTTCTATTGGATGTTGATGTCTTAAGTTCTCCTTTTTTAATGAGATCATTTCTATTATAACCCCTTTTTCCACTAGTTCCAAAAAATATGTAAAACAATGTACCCTTAAGTTACTCCTTAGTTTTGCATGAAGGTTTTCCTGGAATAGTAACTTTTTTTTTTCAGGTATCTCGACAGGACATCAGCTAGCTATAGTCCTCCATCTCTGGAAGAAGGCGATGAATGTTTCACCTTCATCTTGTGTTGTGTGACACAAGGTTGAGATATTTATCTCGTGGTCTATGTTGAAGGAGAATTGCTCAACAAACTTCTCAGCTAGTTCACCCCAAGATGGGATGCCATAGTCTAGACCTGAAAAACCACTCTAGTGCAATCCCTACAAGACTTCTTGGAAATAGTCTCATAAGATACGTGGGGTCATAAGCGACATCTATGCATATGGTAGAAAATTCCCTTAGATGTTCTATTGGATTTTGTTTGCCATTGTACTTAGGGAGATTCGGTATGACATACCTGTGAGGGAAAGGGGTCATGTACAATGATCTATTAAAGGGAAATGGGCCTATTTCCTTTGTTGAAAAGGATTTCTTATTTGACACCGCCATGTTGTCCATTTGCGTTTGTAGTGCCTGAATTTGTGTTTGTAAGACGTTAACCTGGGTCAATGATGTGTTGGGCAGATTACATGGATCCGTGTATGTATTCTGAAATCCAAGGTCACATGATGGGTTTCAATTGAACGTTGGTATTTGAGGTGGGTTTGGATTCAAAATGTTGGTAAATGTGCTCTGGTCCGGAATCTGCATAAATTGGTTTTGACTTGGGATCTAGGTGAATGGATTTTGAGTATTGTGCTGGGAGAAGGGATTCTAATTCAGAATCTGTGTAAATTGGTGTTGACTTGAAATTTGGGAATGTGGATTCTGATTTAGAATCTGTGTGAATGGATTCTAACTGCCAATCTGGGAGAATGGATTCTAATTGCCATATTGGAATGAGGGAATGCTTCCTGTTTGTGTAATCTATGGTATAGTACTAGTGACCTGAACACTAGGTATGGTCGTTGACTGTGGTATGGTACTGACATGAGGTATGGCTATTGACTGTGGTATGGTATTTGTGACAATGACATTTGGTGTAGAAGTTGATGTTTTAGATCTTTTACTCCCAACAAGAGGACCGAAGGGAGTGGATGATGATCCTCCTATAGTGAAATTAAATCCTGATGTCATGTCGGATGTACCAAATGGAGACGTATGGACTATCATACTCTGTGTAGGTGTGCCAAATGGTATGGTTGTATTTACCTGAGGTATAGTAGTACTGGTAGTTGTTGTGTTTGTCCCTTGTGTACATTGAGTTTGTAAGGTGCTAATATCGAATCCTATGGGTAAGGTAGCGCCTTCAGCTAGCAATTTGGCTAAGTATCGTTGACGATCGTTTGCTAGGTACTCATCTACAAAAGAGGAAAATTTAGGGTCTTGTGAGGCAGCCTCGATGTCTTCTGTCGTAATGTGCCCTTGAGTGTTTCTAGTGGTGAATTTGTCTAGTAAAGTCTTGTGAGGTCTAGTGGAGAATGGATTGATGAATTCGTTTGGGTTTGACATCTTTTCTCTCTCTCTTCTCTTAGACCTAGTTTCAACCATGTAAGATCAGCTCAATATGCAAGGAATGCAAAACTACGTCTATGGAAAGTATGACTCTAGTCTATGTTTTTGGGATTTTTTGAATGCAAAATAAGGAATGTTCTAGGATGACACTAGTCTAAAATCTAAAGATGCAAAGTCTAAGCAAGGCTCTTAAGTAATCAATTCTATCAACCCAAGACGGAGGGACCAACTACCTAAAGTCTAACCAAGGCGTCAATTTAATTAAGTCAAGAAACCAACGTAGGACGAGGATCAAAGACAAGTTGAGTTTCCTAACTAGACTGATGAGCTAGGAGGACTCTCTGTGGGACAAAAGATAAAATGATAAGACTAGGTTCAATGACAGATTTTGTTGACGCTATGATTTTTCTAGAGTGTAGATGGTGGACCTATCCTAAAGTTTGTAAAAACTGACCTTCCTAGAAATTTACTCTAAAGGAAAAATGTATTCTTAAGATGAGAACAAACTCTGAATTAGGACAACTATGGTAATGACTAAATGAACCTAAAGGATGCAAAATTGAGCAAAATCGTTTCCTATTTCTGTTCAAAGTCTGCCTATGGGAAGTCAACTGAAAGACTGGTATAACCGTGTTGACAGGATAGTGATCGTGAATTCTGGTTTTCTAATCAAGAAAATGCATCGCAGGATTTCACATATGCGGTTAAGTTTACCAGTTGCGGTTAAGTTTCATAGTTGTGGTTTTCTAATGGTCAATTGCGAGTTTCTGGTAAATGTTCAGTATTTGTGTTAGACAGATGTGGTCAACTTTCTAATAGATGCGACTCATAATGGCAATTGTGACTCAAGATAGAACATATGTGATTTTCTGCAAAGCAAATGTGAACTAATCTGGCAGATGCGACTCTACGCTAAACAGATGCGACTGAAAATGACAGATGCGACTCGAAGTTAAACAAATGCGACTCTAAAAATCAATTACGATCTTCTGGTGAATAGTTGCGACTGTCTATGTATTTTCAGTGATTTGAGATATAAAACTAACGCTGTTTTCTGTGATCAAGTTCTAGCAAACAAAGACAATCATAAGAAAAATTGTTTTTAGTTTGATTTGGACTCAAAGAACATGTAATTTGACAATAGACAAGTACAATCCTAATAGGCCAATAGGCCAAGGGTTTGTATACTTGGTATAGCCCACCGAAATACCCTGGGTCGGTGATAAACACCTTTCCTTCTTGAGAGCGGATAGCTTAGAAATTTGGTGGCATTGGCTCCCCTCCACAGCTCATTAATGTCATTCAGCACACCAATTTTGGATTCTTGGGCAATGAACTCCCAAGAACTGCTATCTCTACTCAAGGGGATCAGTAGTGAGTGTCTTTGGGCATAATACTGTACCCTGCACTATATCGAGCAACGAAAAAAATGGTTGGTCTCTAAAACAAAAGGTATTTAATACAGGCATTTTGTTCGTAGGGCATGATCCATGTAGCGAGAGTCCCCTTTCAGATCCATCTCATCAAAACCATACGCGTGATTCTTGGGCTTTCCCCAAGAATCCACTTTTATATACCGGCTGAAAGTCCCTCGGGTTCAAGGTGCTATCGGTCTGATTCATCCTAGGGTGAGTACTTTTTCCCACCAGAACAGGCCCAAGTTCTAAAGTTGGTAACCGTTTCTCTTACACCCAGGATCACACATATGCGCAAGGGGAGAGGATACTTCAATGTACCAAATCATGAGGGTAATTACACAGTTGTGTTTTCACACCAAACACAGTAAACACTTGTTAATTTTAAACCAAACAAAATATTTGCTACACTACCAAACAATCTCTTTCAAAGAATTAACTAGGGTCTTCGACATGCGATCTACAGAAATATTTATTAGTAATTTTCAATTTTTTCTTCATCAATTGTCCTGCAGAAACTTGTTAACTCCTCAAAACACACGCTGAAAATAGAAGATTAGTGATTAAACAAAACCACAAAAAGGAAACTATAAATTGAAAATATAACCCTAAAATATACCAGTCGGATGCATCATTTTCTCTGTCAAATGCATCTTGATATTTCACCAGTCAATTGCGGCTCAAAAAATGACAGATGCTTCAGAATTTGTCAGATGCATCTCTTCTTATGTCAGATGTGGTTTGGAAAGTCAATTGCATCGCTTCGTCACATTGATGCGTCTTCGTATGTCAATTGCGGCGTTTCGTCAAGCAGATGTGTCATTTTGTACAAAAACCTGCAAAATGAAGTAAAAGTCTGCGGATTTGCGAAGATGGTGTCTTCACGTCAAGTTCATCAAATGTAACGTTCAGAAAGTGCAGAAAGAAACAAATCAAAGCAAACATGCAATACAAATCTAAATGCAATCTAATGTTTAGCAACAAAGAACACAGGAAAGTCAAAACGTAATAAAACTAAACAATCTCACCCAATATGTACATATTTCCATGTATCATCTCGATTGCCCTTCTCCATTTTTCTGTTGTAGTATAATTGTCCTCAGATTTTCAAGGTTCGTGCAAGTATAGCCTATGATAATGATTTAGCAAAACATCAAAGATTCAAGATAGGTCCTCCAAAAAGTCATAAGATTTCGAGAGAGATTGGAATGATGAAGATGAGATCAATTTATTGAAAATTGATTACTCAAATGATAGGCCAGGATCGGAAGATCAACGAACGGTTGAGATCGACAGATTAGACATGCATTATGATAACTTTCAGTAGTGACACAAGTGATACAAATTAGAAATAGAATTAAAGATTAAATAAATGATTTAATCTTCAAGTTTGGTATTCGAAAACAAAAGAATAATCTTTGCATGACAAAGATAAAGATGGATTAAAGCAACTCTTTGTTTGAATGCACGCACAAGATTTAATTAATTAAATAGGAATATTTAATTAATATGCATGTACACACAATTGAGTTAAAACTAAATGACTGAATGATATGACAAATAGATTACTCATGAAATCCATTCAGACATTAATCCAAAGTTAACTGATTGATTAAAATAGATGTCAAGTAAAAGTGAATACTTAGATAACTCACACAATTATCTAAATATAGAGGAATGCGTTCAAATAGAATTCATGAATTAAATAATTCATTTAATTCAAGATTTGATATTTGAAGAATAATTAAATAAATAAGATTTATTTAATTAAGTGATGAAGGGATTTATTTAATTATAGTTGAAGTATGATAAAGAGTAAATTAAATAAGAATTTATTTAATTTGACAAGAAGGATAAGATTAATTAGTAACATAATTAAATAAAAAGCATTTATTTAATTAATCAGATAGAATAAAGAAAAGTGTGAATTAATTAAATATTTAATTAATAGAAGAAATGAAGACTATAGAGAATAATTAAATAATTGACATTATAAATAATCATGACCATGAAGAATACGAATTATGAAGAATATTGAAGTCGCAGGCTTAGACCAAATTTCGGTGTCTACACACTCAAATACAAATACAATAATATAGTACACTCAAATACAAATACAATCATAAAGTATGCACTCAAATACAAATACATTCGAATGAAGTATACTGTCAGACAATTGGGAAGGGGGATTCAGTGCATCCCATACTACACCGTGGACTTGCCCACCCTCCTAAGGTCATCAAGTATACACATGAGTATGAAGTAGACACGCGAATACACACAATACACAAGCATTCACATGAACATATGTTATGAAGCATTCATATAAGTCACAAAGTGAACATTTGAATACACATAGATTATCTCAAAGTATATACTTGAACACTTTGCTAAAGTTATTGGTCTTCTCATTCATAGGTATGGTCGAATAGGATGGCTATAGTGGGATTCCCATAGAAGTGTTCCTTCCAAGTCCAAGAGTAGGTATGTAGGCCCTCTTGGCCCAACAATGGCAGACACGTAATCATCCATGTGGGTGGACTAGTTGGAAGGGCCTCTAGCACCTGCTATCCCTTATGCCCCTCCTATTCCCCCATCTCCTACTATGATGGAAATTTCCTCAAGCTGATCCAACCATGTGATAGTTTGGGTGAAGGATTTCCATAGGAGGCCCGTAGATGCTCTCTCTAAGTCCAAGAGTGGATATAGCGAGCCCTCTTGGCCCAACAATGGTAGACCGCTAGTAATCATTGTGGGTGGAGTACTTAGAGGAGAAATCTAGCACCTACTGAGCCTATCGGTTCCATCCCTCAACCACTACATGATTTTTTGATAATTTGTACAAATAATTGCATCTAATGATTATCATATTAACAAGTTACCCACAATTACACCACGCTATGGGGATTTATGAATTTATCAAAATATTAAGAGTTCAATGTAAATAATCTATTTATCATATGAATGTATATGCAATAGTCCCTTATGATATTCAATGGTTTATATTTATATATTTATCAATTATCAAATATTAATAACTACATTAATATCTTTATCAATATCAAATTTTAATATATTTATTAATCATTAATATTCATAACATTTTTAAGAAAATTTATTTTCTAATTGTATAAAGGTATTTATGATTGTTGACTTAGAGCTTATGAAAGTACTCACCTAATACTTACCACTTCGATCTATAGGAACCTCTTATTTTCCTAGCCAACGATGCCTCCTTATTCTGTGGTAGATCATAATGGTCTTCAATATTGTCGGGGGTGCCAAGATGTAATTAGCCTTTCTTTTCTAGTCTTCCATGGTTGTTTTATATAGTTACACACACAATAATTATGATATCATCATAAAATCATTAGTTGTCCAATTGAAAATAACATATTAGTAATACTATAATAGTGGCATGCATTTTCCAAAAATGACGATAATAAATCATATCAATTAGACAAATATTATTATGCATAAATTGTATTTATCAATTGCATATTATATGTTTATCAGCCATCATATATTTAAGTATAATTGTATTTAGATATGCCTGTTAACCACCAATTGGTATTCAAATTCCCTATTTATTTGCCAAAATAATTTCACTATTTCTATTCAAAATCTCACAATTTTAAGAGGGATATGACTCATGGTCATAATAATACAAACAAATGACTAATTATAGATATGCAAATTAACTATATGTATATACCTTGATAATTATTTTACACTTACATATCATAACTATGCCAACAATAAGTAATTACATTCAATGGTTACAAGACATGCCTGATCTGCATAAATTAGAGTGTGTTTCTATATGTATATAGAATATACATTTTCCTTTGGTAAGTTTGCATACACTATTTTCACAGGATGGCAAGAAAGTTTCTCTGATACCACTTGTAATGACCCCTTTCTAGTGAAAGCACTAAACCCTGAATCTTGCATTCAAAGTGTTTCTCAAAGAGACATTAGGAACAATAGAGATCAAGAAGTTTAAGTGTTGATATCTAATAAGATCAAAGATGATATAAATATTTCATTCTTGTCGAAGGATTATTCATTTTCTTCTTATAACTCACTATGAAGGATTCTACTATAATATATTTATTATGGTAGATACTAAATGTCTTTCGAGATCCCATAGATGAAATTCTATTATTCCATTTATCCTCATAGTGATTGAATAGAGTCATTATTACTTATAAGACTCAATACTTGTTGCCAACATCATTATTGGACAATAATTTATATATATATATATATATATATATATATATATATATATATTCATGCAAAGTAATTATTGATTCAATTAGGAGTATATATATATAATCAATCATCTATCATATATTTATGAATTTATATATATATATATACTTAAATATATTTATCAATTATTAACATGTCATTGAAATCTTAATATATTTATCCATCATAATGTTTAAAAATAAAATATAATATATTTAAATATATTTATAAAACATCAACTGTCATTTAAATTACTAATATATTTGACAGTTAGCAATATCTAAATTCATAATTCTTATTTTCTAAATACATAAATAATTATCAACTTTTATTTAATCTTATGATAATACTTACCTTGTGATGCTGCTTTCTATTTATGGTCAGATCTCAAAAAATATAATCCCATATTTTGTCTTCCTTATTCCTCTTCCAGCCACGTGAGGTAGAAGACCCTCTTCTTCAGCCAGCGATTGTTTGACTAAATCTTTTCCCTTATCGAAGGGCAGACAAAAGTTTATTCCCAGCAATTGATGCTCTTTGTTCCTCCTCCCTTCCATACTCCCCTTCCTCTCATAAGTTCGCACTTAATAAGATCCATTGAGGGGCGATTAAAGGCTGCTTTCAATGCAGCAGTAGTTAAGGTATTTTATTTAAGTGTGTTTAATATGTATTATATTTTATTATTGTTGTTTTTTATATATAGAGTTTAATATTTAAAGTATTCTATAAATATTTACATTGTTTATTCATTCTATTTATTAATTGGTGATTTATTTAAATTATGATTTGTATTGCTATATTTTGTATTTTACATTTCATTTATAATTTGTATATTATATTTATTATTAATATTATATTTATAATTATAATATTATAATTCTATTTAAATCGTAATTACTCATGTTTAGATTTTGACAATTATTTGTATGTTATTTATTTATTTTTCTTTAGACGCTTTATAGTTTAGTGCTACAATTTTGGGGGACATGACACACACCAAGGCCATATTGCATTCACGTTATAACGTGAACCCATTTTAACTCACTCTTATTTTTTGCAAGTTCCTTCAAACCATGGCCTGTGAACCCTCAAGAGTGTGCTCGCATTATTGGAGACCAATTTCTTCACCAAATCATTGTTGAATCTTTGCCAAAATATAGCCATGACGTCAAGGAGGTTGAAGGAGTAAGTTTTGATTTTTTTTTGTGTGAATTGTTACTAAATAGGTAGATTTAATATATTTTTTGATGTAAATTTATTTAATTTAGAGGAATTGATAATGAACCTCCTCAAAATATTGGATCACCTCAACACCAAATACAAGATGAAGAACAACCCCAACCAACACCTCCATTAATTCCTCTATATCTCTCTATCTTCCTAGTTGAAAAAAGTGTCAAAAGCTTCTTATAATTATAGAACCATTCCATTTATAGTGAAAATAATTACAAGTTCATTATGGTCTAAAATATTTAGGAAAATTATAAAGTTAGTTTATGATAGTGGCTTATATTTTAAAATTGACCTTGGTCTTTTGATAAAAATATTTTATTAAAAGAATTAATAAATTATTATTAAAATACTTTATTATAAAACTTGAGCCTCATTACTGATAGCTTTATTTTCATCCTTAAAGGTTGATGATTTTGTGAGAATGTGCATTCATAACATCGATCATTTTCTACTAAATGGACTTGTTTCACTAATTGAACTCAAAAAATTACTTGATTGCCTCATCCAAGACCTTTCCTTGAGTAGCCTCACTCTCAATTCAAAAATTAATAAATCAAGTTTATGACTTGTTTCCATTTAAGAATAAAAAAATATGGGCTGTTTCAATAAATTAATCTATATTAAACATAGTGGTGTAGAGAATTTGTAATATTTAAATATATTAAAATATAATATTAGAAACATTTAGAAAATTACAATCAACATAAATACATTATTTGAATTGAAATATAATATTTGTTTTCTTTATGGAGCTTGCTGAATTAAAGGAAAAAATATTACATCTTTTATCTTTTATTATGTATTTTATCAAATGAACAAATTAAAATAATAAAGTAAATATAAAAGACACCTCAATTCATGTACCCTCCTCTTGGTGGCTACAAAATGAATGGAATTAGAAGAGAGATGCATCCAACATCTTCAAAATTACTTACAAGTAAAAAGTGTTCTTTGCCCCTCCATGAATCAACTTGGTTATCAAATATTTCCAATTTCAATCAATGACTCTTAAGTGTTTGATATAGAATAATACAAAATATCTTTAATGTTATTTCTTTTAGTTAATTATGAATATTTATTACATATAATAACAAGGTTGTGTTGCTGCGAAGTTCCTGTCAAATGCTAACAAGGCGGTTTTGTTCTTTGAAGTGAAGAAAATTTGAGATTAGCTATAGTTTTTTAAACATTGATGAGAATAAATGTCAAATATGAAAATCTTTTGATCACCTATGTATATTTTTTTTTCCTTTTTTTTTATATAAGCAATAATTTAATGTTGTAGTGGATTGCCTTAATAAATAGACTTTAGAGACAATCATAACTAACATGTTTCTGAGTTGGGGTGTGTGTTGTCTGATAAATCTTCACAGCTTCTCTAGCTTATTCATAATGATCCAACTAGAGGAGAATAAAAGGTTTTAATCTACCATTTAATTTATTTTGATTTAATTGAGAATAGGCTAATGACAAACCTCCTTTTGTTTTCCATCTTTCTTTAGAAATGGTTCTTTCAACTGTAATTTTCTTTTGTTGTTTTAAATCTCTTTTTCCCTCAACAAAAAAAAACAAATACTATGTGATAAGAGAACCAAAAAAGGTCAATCTTAACAAAGAAGAAAGAGAATTATAGTATAGATCCCTATTGGTTGAGGTTACTCTTTTAACCTGCATTAATGGATCCAACATGATTACTGAACCAGAGTGACATAAAAGTATAAGAATCAAAGAACACCATAAGTCCACCAATAATCAAAGTCCAAGAAAGAGAGCAAGATAGGAGAAATATATTGAATCTGTAATAATCCACTTCCACCTTATTACTTAACAAAGTACTGCAACTATATTTAAATGTATCCATTTAAATCAATTTGCCTTTGGCAACTCCAATATCTCATTCGAAGTACATAAAAAGATGTTATGCATATGTCACTCCATTTGAACAAAGTTGTTTTTACTGCTCCATGGTGCAGGGGATATACAAGCCTGGCCATGGGAGAGATTAGTTTCAGGTGGCAATGATTGAAGAGGTTCTATAATCCAGTTGTTATGTGTTCCATTCTGATTTCTAATCTCCTAGGCCATGTGTAGTGTTGGGTAGTCAAGTAGTTTGCATTTCTTGCCAGGAAATCATTACCTTCAACATTTGCAGTAACCAATATATTTGAATCAATCCCATGGGAATTTTCTAAAAAAAAATTGTGGTGAAGATATTAGATAAATTAGCAAAAACAACAGATGAATTGGATAACACCAAGCCAATGGCTACCAAAACATCTAAAATGTTGGTATAGATTCCAGGAATTGAACCTATGTTGTTGGCCTCATTAATGGTTGTAGGTCCCAAGCCCATAACAATTTGATGGACAACCTGGTTAGATGATGTCAACATGGATTTACCAAGATGAGAATGAGAATTACTGGTAACAACCTCCATCATCTGTAAGTTTATACCAAAACCCATTGTGTGATTTTGATGTTGACATCAATGGATTTCTTTGCTGCTGCTCATGAGCAGCTTTAGATTGGACAGCATCATTAATATAGCTAGTTGCTGCTCTTGGTGAATCTATTCTTTTGTCCTCCTCAATTATGGGTGCATTCACATTTCCATCAACATGACTTAATCCTATCTCCTTGATGTAATTTATAAGTTTTCCAAAAGGTAGTGACCTGCTTTTAATTCTTTCAACATTATATAATCTCTTGTCAAAATTTGTAATTGAATCAATGCCTATAAATTTGATTGTGGCAATGTCATATGTCAAAGCCGCCTCTTCCTCAGTTGCTGCCAAATTGAAAGAGCCAACGAGTTCACCACAACTATTAGCTGGTTTACTTAATAGTTAATGGATAAATCTCTTGTTTAAGCGAAATATATAGTAGAACTGTTCATGTTCGGTGTACTCATTCCCAGATATATATCTTTGAACTTCCATTAAATCTTCCAATTCTAGACTGCCACTTTCCTTTTTGATGGTGTCTGCGATATGTTACTGATTTTACCATTAGAGTACAACTTCTCCTACTAATTTTTATTGAATAGACATTTCTATAGTCAGATCAAGATCTCAAAATTCAAAATAAAGATATCAATTTAAATACAAACCTTGTTACTCCACGGTACATTTATGCGCCTCTACTAAAGCCACTACTCCTACATCAATAGAAGATTATACGTTAGCACCATACAGGAAAGTAATCCAATACAATATCTTTCTCAAAACTAAAAAACATTGTCAATGACCTTATGAGGATCCTACTGTGAATGAGGAGGACATTTGATGTCACTCTTGCTGGAGTTTTTCCCATATGTGGGTTTCTCTAGCATAAATCCATTTTCTTAATGTGTTATCGCTTTTTTTATGCTTATATGTTCATATTTGCAGTTTTCTCTCTTCTTCCAAGTAACCATAGTGTTGATGAAATATGGTATGGAATACCTATCCTAGTTTTCATGGTAAGCTCTATAGATTTGACAGATCAAGAACGTATGCAAATGATGCAGCAGGAATATAAGCAACTAAGATGAGTAGAGGGGAGCTTTGGTCTGAAAATAATGGAAACTCACAAGAAACCATTTTTAATTTTTCTAGAAGTGTAGTCCTAGCATATTAGACTTAGTTTCTCTTCAATTATATAAAAGACTTCATAATGGTGGTTGTATCTTTCTTGAACTCCCATTCTGTGCCCTTTTGTGAATAGTTAACTTTTGCCTACGTTATCTTAAGGTCACAAAGATGAGTACAGGAGGGAAATTCAACTTGAAATCAATGAAGAATTATAAAAACTAGAATCACATTTTGGAAGTATCTATTATCCTAGTACTTTTTTGACTTAGTTCTTTCTACAGTTATTCTGTTAATTCATGATGAAGGTCTTTGTCTTTCTTGGACAACCCTTCCATACCATTTTAATAAATATTTAGTTATGCTTATCTCCCAAGGCCATCAATTCTGAATCACATCCTTCATGCTCAACCAGTGCAATCTTGAAATAGAGTATGGTGCAATTGGTATTGATGTTATGTTCTATGCTTGTGAGAGTGCATGGTATACACTTGTTAATGTTATAGCAGCTTCGGTAGCTCCTTCCAGCTCAGCTCCTTCGTGATATCATAAATTGGATGATAGCCGTTTGGCTATACAATTTATATTTATTGTTTCGTTTTATTCTCACTTGATATTTATTTGACTATGGCCGACATAAGAAGATACGAAGTCATCTTGAGGCCGACTTTCATTTAATGAATTGTTGGAGGCCGACCTCTTGTGAAGAGGCATGAATAATATTTCTGGCCGACTTGATTTGTGTCTTGAAAAATAACATTAAATCAGGCCGACATATGTTATTTTATTGAGGCCGACCTTCATTAAAGAGGAGACGCAATTTCTTGAAGGCCGACATGAAGGATTCTAAGAGAAGAGTCTCTTCCTTTCATGTATATATATATATATATATATATATATATCTCTGTTTCATCCATTGTCATCAACTAATCCAGACCAGTTCGGCCACTCACAAAAGTCCTGTATTATCAAGTGCGAAATATTATTGAAGTGACTGCGAATCCTTGCATTTCAGATCTGTGTCAAAGAGCGAACTCTGTCAAGTATGAATTTGTCTGATGATTCAGTGTGAGTTTATCTGTTGATAAAGTGCGAATGATCAAAGGGTGAACATATATTACACAGTGCAGTGTAATCATATAAAAGAGCGAACACAGAGGAAAAGATCATACAGGGGCGAATTGCTGTAGATCCATATTCTGTCTCTGCCAGATTGTGAACGCTTGTCTCTGCCAGATTGTGAACTCTTGTCACTGCCAGAATTGAAGTGCCAAGTTTGATGCGAACTTTGTGCTGTATTTTGGTCTTGAGTTAGACCTATTTGTAAAGTGTTATGTTGTCATTGCATCAAATATAAGAGAGATCTTTGTTGCTGGGTTTTTTCTCCCTCAAGAGGAGGGTTTTCCCAGGGTAACTGCTGTGTTATTGCCTCTGATTTTGAATTATTTTCTGTGCATTTACATCTGATCACATAATTCAACATGGTATCAGAGCGGGTCTATGGAAAGATCCGATCAGATCTTGTAAAGCAATTCGAAGTCAGATCTAGCGCATGCTCTCTTCATGAGTTTACTTGAGTCATATTGTTAGCAATCTGAGATCAGAGAGTTATATGCGGTAATCTCACCTTCCGGGATCTGTTATCTAAAAGCACATGATTATGGAAGTCAAGAGCTCAAGTATGTCAGATTGTGCTGCCAAGGGTTGAAATCAAAAGGCTGCAATCAAATAGAGATAAGTATTTGGTTCCTTTCTTTGTTTATATTCCTTTATGTGAATCTCAGTTGTGCAGATCTGATAAAGTCTTTCGAGTGATGATCCTATCTATCTCTAACAATTTGGGTATTGCTAGTAAGCATGTTGCATAACCTAGTGGATTGCAGTTGGAAATGGAGTGCATTGTAAATTTGAGCAGTCATGGGCCTTGTTCAAATTTAACCTTGTCATGAGTCTGTGCTCGAGTCATGAAGGCTGTGGATTGATCTGAGTATAAGAACAGCATACCGTGTTCAATAATTGCATTCATCAGAATATTAAGGAAGATAAGTATTCTGTGTTTTGTTGAAATCACATTTCTATTTTGAATCATGGGCCTGTGTTCAAACCGTAAAAGTTGCATGTTGATCTGTGCTTAAAATCAGCGTATCTTACAGTATAAACAAGTATTCTTTATTTGTTGTATCTTGGACATTGTGTGTTTAGTATAAGGAGATTGTTACTTCTCTTAATTTGTGATTTCTAGGTCAAAGATTCTTTGAATACTTCAAATTATCTATTGTGAGTTGATCTAGACTAATCATGTAAATCCTTTGATGTATGTCTTTGAGATAAAAATCAGCAAAAGAGAAGAGATTGGTATCCTTATGTTGTGATAGGTTGATCACATCGATACCCTTCTCCAATGCATGTGTTGTGATAGAATCTTGAACTCTTGGGAGAGTTGATTCTACATGCCAACCGTTTAATGCATTCAAGAAATCTGCAGCTGTGCAGATTATTCTTTTATTGTGCAGAGTTAGGCACTCTCGAGAGGAGCAAACAAATGAATGAACGAAAGAGCTATATCAAATCTTATAGAGATAAGTTCCTTTAACCCTCTAGTTTGATCCATGTTCTAACATTGTGCATAAATTCTTATGTATTCATGTTATAACCTGTGATTGTAAACTTTGTATGATTCCAGTCTTGTTATTTCTTTGGGTAATTACAAACTGTTAAGTAATCTCTCTCTAAAATGCTTGCAGGAGCAAGAAGGTGATGAGAAATTGCTTAATGATGAAAAGCTTGAGGCATCTTGTGAGAAAGTCATGCCAACCAAAGAAATAATCAAGCAGCCTTGGGACTGAGCTGGTGGCCAGAGGGAGCTCACCTCCAGAAGTCTTCTTTGCAATCTTTGAAGCAAGGATCAAGAGGGAGTCTTGTAACTCACTGAGAAGAAGTGAAGATTGTTGTATTGAAAGGCTAGGTGCTAAACCCTTAGAGGATCCCTTCAGTTGCTGAGATCATAATTGCTCAAGATTGTCTTCTGGATTTGTCATTGCTAGCTCCGCAAACCTATTCAGAATAGAGTAATTTGGGAAGAGGTCGAGGAGGACTATCCTGAACTCTCTACAATACCAAGAGGTGTGCGTTGAAGTGTTGCAAGCAATCTTGGATGAAGAGGTCGGAAGATTGATGCATGTGCTTAAAGATTCAGAGGGAGTCTGCTGAACCTGAAGAAGATGCAGCTAAGCATATCCTGAGATACTTGCGTGGCACAGTTGGATATGGGTTGAAGTATACTTCAGATGCAGACTTGGAGTTACTTTGCTTCACTGATTCTGATTGGGCAGGTTGTGTCACAGATCGGAAGAGCACCTCTGGCTGTTGCTTCAGTTTGGGTTCTGCTATGATTCCCTGGTGCAGCAGGAAGCAGTCTTCTGTAGCATTGAGTACAGCAGAGGCTGAGTACATTGCAGCTTGCATGGCAACTCGGGAAGCAGTGTGGCTTCGTAAGCTCCTTGCAGGATTATTCGGACAATCAAAGGAGCCTACCATTATTCATTGTGATAATCAGAGTTGTGTGAGGCCTTCTGTCAATCCTGTGGTTCATGACAGATCCAAGCATATTGAGATCAAGTACCACTATATATATGGAGAATCAGTTGAGGTACATTAGCACTGATGAGCGACGGCAGATATTCTCACCAAGCCTCGCCATAAAGTTTGTATACTTCGAGACAAGCTTGGTATGGTGGAGAATCCAGCCTTGGATAGTATGAGTCTCAGATCGTGAGCCTTGTTTAATGAGTTCTTCTCTGAGAAGTTCGAGGTGAAATCCCTTGTTAATGCATTTTCTTCTGCGGAAGAAATTGAGGTGAAAGCCCTTGTTTCCACCCTCTGAGCTGAGTCATGGTGGATGTCATGTGTGCGACTCCATGACATATCTTGTACTTGTGTTTCACCCTCTGAGAGAGTCATGGTGAAAGTCACTTGAGGTGACAACATCACGCAAGTGATGAACACTTGTACTTACTATTGCACTTTCTTCTGTGACGGAAGAACTTGAGGTGAAAGCCCTCATTTCCACCCTCTGAGCTGAGTCATGGTGGATGTCATGTGTGTGACTCCATGACAACATCACGTGAGAGAGTCTGTGATGATCTTCTTGTACTTGTGTTTCACCCTCTGGGAGAGCCATGGTGAAAGTCACGTTGAGGTGACAACATCACACAAGTGATGTACACTAGTACTTAACCATGTGATGGTTAATATCACATTAAGGTGATATTTCTCTCTTTATATTTGATTGCAGGCAATGGTGGCAGATGAACCTCATATGGAGATGATTTGTATTATGCAGTTGGAAGTTCTCTCCCTAGCTGAGAGGGAGTGTTAATGTTATAGCAGCTTCGGTAGCTCCTTCCAGCTCAGCTCCTTTGTGATATCATAAATTGGATGATAGCCGTTTGGCTATACAATTTATATTTATTGTTTCGTTTTATTCTCACTTGATATTTATTTGAGGCCGACATTCTTTATGTTTGACTATGGCCGACATAAGAAGATACGAAGTCATCTTGAGGCCGACTTTCATTTTATGAATTGCTGGAGGCCAACCTCTTGTGAAGAGGCATGAATAATATTTCTGGCCGACTTGCTTTGTGTCTTGAAAATAACATTAAATCAGGCCGACATATGTTATTTTATTGAGGCCGACCTTCATTAAAGAGGAGACGCAATTTCTTGAAGGCCGACATGAAGGATTCTAAGAGAAGAGTCTCTTCCTTTCATATATATATATATATATATCTCTGTTTCATCCATTGTCATCAACTAATCCAGACCAGTTCGGCCACTCACAAAAGTCCTGTATTATCAAGTGCGAAATATTATTGAAGTGACTGCGAATCCTTGCATTTCAGATCTGTATCAAAGAGCGAACTCTGTCAAGTATGAATTTGTCTGATGATTCAGTGTGAGTTTATCTGCTGATAAAGTGCGAATGATCAAAGGGTGAACATATATTACATAGTGCAGTGTAATCATATAAAAGAGTGAACACAGAGGAAAAGATCATACAGGGGCGAATTGCTGTAGATCCATATTCTGTCTCTGCCAGATTGTGAACGCTTGTCTCTGCCAGATTGTGAACTCTTGTCACTGCCAGAATTGAAGTGCCAAGTTTGATGCGAACTTCTGTGCTGTATTTTGGTCTTGAGTTAGACCTATTTGTAAAGTGTTCTGTTGTCATTGCTCAAATATAAGAGAGATCTTTGTTGCTGGGTTTTTTTCCCTCAAGAGGAGGGTTTTCCCAGGGTATATGCTGTGTTACTTTGTCTGATTTCGAATTATTTTCTGTGCATTTACATCTGATCACATAATTCAATAACACTTACAGCTATAGATAAGGTACGCTAAAATTCACATTATGCCTCATAAAACTGGTGTTTAGTGTAATGCCAGATTATGCACATATTGTATTGTATTCATCTTTCAAAAATAGTAAATGGTTTAAATTTTTTTTGGTCATGCATTTTACCATAATTAATATTTATGCAGGTTCAAAAGATACAACTTCTCACATCAAACATTGGAGTAACATACAGGTTTGCATTGATCTCTCTTTCTTCATTTTTGTATTTATAATTTAAATTTCATTTCCTTCTACTGTCTTGTTTCAAAGTATGCCTTCTTACTTGTTTTTCTATCATTTTTTAACAAAATCTATGTTTTCATGTGTTTTTACTTTTTATTATATAATGTTATATAGGTCTAAAATGTTTTCGTTCAGTTTTCCACTTCCTATTGAATATTTATGTCCAGAATAGATTTAAATGTAAATGATCATCTTATTTCAATCTTAATTATGGTGGCATTTTTTATGTGGAATATTTGGTTTAGGTAGTGGTGCAAAAGAGGGTCAAGAATTCTATGCCAAAAATTTTAGACATATTTGTCACTTGTGTGGAGATAAATTGATAGAACGTACACCAAAACAAGAGTTAGTGATGTATGCAGTAAAACGATTTCAAACTCTCACATTAAGAAAAGTATAGGAATCTTGGAAACATACATGAAAAAGTATCTGTCATATGAAAAAAGGTAAAAAATGGGCAAGTTAACAACTATTATTTATGCATTATAAATCAAGGTAGTGTATAAGCCTCTATAAATCTCTTTATTTCTTAACCTGATCCATTACCTACAACTTAAACCAAGTAATGACAAGCACAAAAAACTAAGCTAATGTATGGAAAACTTGAGTCAAATGTAGATTTCCTATCTTGCACTGCCATAGAATCTTATAGGATTTTTCAAAGAAGGCCTCTGTAGACATTGAATTGTCTCTTGGAATGGAAGAGAAAATCTTGTGAATTAAATCGTTATAGATTTTCTACTTATTGGCTAGATTCTAAAACAAATTGGTCACAAGTATCACTGTTTTTATTTTATGTTACATGGATGTAGTTGGTATGTTATTGTTGTTATGTTTTTGTACGTGAGCATGCTAGAAGGGGACTTCTGCTACTTGTTTGTGAGTTAATATTCTTGTGGGTGAACATTTTGTTCCCTAATGTTGGGTCTGACTAATGTTTTTGGATGGGTTTTTAATGTATAAATATATACCATCTGTCGAGAGGATCAATATGTATTGCTATTTGTTTATTGATATTCTGCAGTTGCCCTCTCAAATGAGTTGAGAGATTTGTCAATTTTTTTATCATTGTGCTATCATTTGGTGGTTCATATTAAGTGATGTCCGAGGATAAAATCTTGGCATCTTGGCATCACTATACATTGAGGGACACAGTAGGAATATCCCCAAATGCATCCCCTTTAGAGGGCCCTTGTTGGGGATTTCCCCACTGCATCCCTTCATCTTCTTCTCGTTCGCATGGAGACACATTTGGTAGGAAACTGGGGTGGGATGCATGAAATGTGAGCTTCTGGTGACATGTCCATTTTTTCCACTTCGAAGGGCATAGGTTGGGGATGTACCCACTATGTTCTTGCATCCTTGTCCTGTGGTGGACCGAAAGGGTGGGATGCATCTCTATGAAACAAATGTCACAACCAAATCCGTGTTGCAAGAAATCAGACCTCCCGTCACATTGTTGTAAGGTTTCTCCTTTCATTCAATATATAAAAAATTGGGCCATTTCTTTGCTTTGCCCCACATTTACTGTATTGTTCTCATTCCCAATTCCTCTTTAAAGTGACAAATTCTGGTGACCTAGTAATTAAAACTAAACAAAGAAAAGAGCAGGAGTTTCACATACCTTGAACCACTTGTTCATAGAAATCAGGATTGGAAGACAGGAGTTTGAAGCCTAACTTTCCTGGGGGAATTTTAAGCGAGGAATGATGCTTCCAACGGTTGAGAGAGAGAAGAAGAGTGCCCAGAATAACAAAGATGGTAATAAAAAGAATGGCAGGCAAAGACTCCACCTCAAAAACATCCGACAGATTCAGAACTTTGCATCTATAAAAATTAAAAACATCCATTTTGATAAGAAGGGAATAAGATAAATCCCACAATATAGATAATCCATTGAATCTAGGGTGAAACATTGCCTTCAAAAGCTCTGGATTTCACCATTGCAAACACAGTTCAGTTTCCAGCTGACCAAAATCTTTTTAAAATCACCAGTGGAGTCATTGAATGATTGGTAAACGAAAACCGGCGGCAAAAATATGTGCAGACTAGATTTCTTTGATCGTCTTGCATCCCTTTTGTAGCGCTGCAGGCTGTTGATGGTAAAAAGGAGGTTGTCCATCTTATATAAGGAACGCCTTCGAAGTAACTAGCAATGGCACCTTGGTGTGCAGTAGGTACATCGAAGAGTTGTGGAAGGTCAATTAGAGAGATTTTTTGGTCTAATTTTTTGAGCATCATGACTGCTTTATAAATCTGTAAGATGAGTTTTCTGTATTCAAAATTCAGAAATTCACATTTAAAGTTTGAGTCTTTAAACTGCCATAAATAAGGTAAGGATGGGAAGCACATTCTCTCAAATAAGGTACACTACAAGAAATTCAGATCTACATTTGACAAGTCACTATAGTAAATGGGATCCTAAATAATAGCGAGTCAAATGATATGATGGTCCTTTGTGTTCTTGACAGATCTAATTTGAATATAAAATTATTCATTGTACATTCAGTCCATTGTCAGAATTTTATTAGTTTTATCAGCCAGTATCAAATGTAATCCACATAGGTCACTGTCATATCATTGTAGTCGGTATATAACATTAAAATGACAAATTGTGTTCTGCTGTCACCGTTTTTTGCTGCTTTCCCACCGCTATTGGTTTCTGCTCCTCCAAACTCTTCCTCGCTGGTATTGACCTTTGACTTCTCCAATTTTGCAAGCTGCAGCCTGAAATGCAAGAAGACAGTAATTAAAAAATAGAAAGAACATAATTGCAGTTGGGGAAAGGTTTCTAATTATGCAACAAAGATTCACATTTAAAATTTGAAATCATAAGGATTGTAATACCAAACATTGTTATGACAATTTAAAAATGAGTTTCTAGTTTAGAAATAAATGGTTCTAGCTAAACTTAAAAAGAGAAAGTAACAAAATTGTTTGTCAAAGGAGAGTATCCTGAGAAATGTTGTAGTACATAAAACCAACAGTAGGAGCAGCGTGGACTTTTGTTGAGTTTTGATCTTGCGTAGCATCAGATGACATCAAACCACATCAGCATATGATAAAGATGCAAATGTAGAATAGTACTTGAACAGAGCTTAGAAAGGAAACCAAGAAACAACATAATCCATCGCCTATCATACTATTCCAAGTATAAGGTTGATTGTAGATGGTAACTAGATTGACTGTATTGGCAAAGGACTAAAAGGTGAAGGAAGACAAACAAACTAGGATATAATTAGGTAGAAGTAGAAGTGCTATTGGCACCTAACAAGATGGGTTTTCTCCTCTAAATTGGTTCTTCTATAGCTAACAATACTGTTTATTTTCATGCCCATGCTTGATGTTTTACATTATTTTCTAGTTTTTAGGAACATTGTTCAGCCTCTAAAGGAGTTAAGAATACTTCTAAAACAGAGGATAGAAGTATTTTGCTGCTTTGTAATCCAAAAAGCATAATTTAGTGGGCAATTACAAATCATTTTAGTATTAGAGCAGTTTAAAAGTTGCAGGAAATCAAATGGAAGGTGAATTTATATACAACAACAAGGTCTTTAAGGCACTACATTTTGGACATAATTAACCATCAACACCTCTTCGGTGTACCCATCTGCACCTTATCGATCCTGTACACAAGCTAAGATAGAATATGCGAAGTCATAATAGAAGTGTTTCAAAATACAAAGCAACTCAAGCTTACAATACACAAAATTCAATGGAAAGGAAATTGAAATTATTAATTAATCATTTAACAACTCTATTGATAAGACATTTGAAGTCCCCAAGCTTAGAAATGTGATAAGGATTATGTATTATCCCTATTCTTAAAATTGTGGTGAAGTAATAAGTTTTGCAAAATAAATCATCTTATTTTGCCTATTCCTCTATTTGTTGCCAATCATGTTTCAAATTAAATCTAGAATTTCCAAGTGTGTGGCTTTGCTAAGGGGTTCGATGACTCTCATGCATCATAAATAATAATTACATTCCCTATAGCACAACAAATGTGGTAGGCCATAGCTGCACTCCAAAGTAATTATGACTTTGCTCTTATGTAGTTGGGTTTCAAATTTTTATTACTCTGTAAGAAATAATTATAAGCAAATATTTTCTGAACAAGTTTCCTATCTTGTCTGCCATTTGTATGAATGGAAAAATAAGTCATATAGGAACCTAACATTTCTCACTGCAATTAGGGCTATATTTGGTCCAAAAAATGCAAAATTCACATTATATTGAAGTAATTAAGGCCATGATTTACAACATGAAGTTTTTATTCTTATCTTCTACTTGTATAAATTACACCTACATTTCAAAAAATGAAATATATTTGCAAATGATAAGAACATTTCCAAAACTGAATTATATTTGCAAATGATAAGATTCTCAAGATGAACTAATTTTCACCTTAGGTTTTTCAATCTACATTACTTCAACCTTTGTCATGGAACCTTTGCATCTTTAGTTTCTGAAGTTGGTAGTCTAACAAATTAGCTCCCTTGATATTGTCTTCCTTTTATTTATTTCCTAGCATTTGATGGTGGCTTAGTCTGTGTGTGAGAGCATGCATCTCATATAGTTATATTACACCATATATAGAAATGATGCTGAAAGCAGTATTCTGTGTGTGTATTGATTTTATCTATACTTTTCAAATGGATTGGTGTCATTTTACTCACTGATCTTCGCTGTTAGACAATGTATGTCTTTCTAGTCAAAAAAAAGGGGGGGGTTGGGATGAAGATTATCCTAAACGATCTTCATCTTAAAATCCATCTATAATCTCCGTAAATGGGTATTGGAACCTAGAATTGCATTTAAATAGAGATGCTTTAAGAATCTGACTGAAAAGTTAAAGGAATTGGCAAATCAGCAACTTTGAAGCAATGAATGTGGTACGCTACTCACCAGTTAAGTGAAGAGTTTCATTATTTGTCCCATTCATCCCATTGATCCCTCCTCAAGGAAAAATCCTTTCCTTGCAAAAAATCAAGTTGTAGCCTCATTAACCCTGAGGGGGTAAAGATGTATATGGGCCCTGCATCTAACTTCTGCCAGGAGCAAAGATTCTTGTGCTCACAATGCAATTGCCCTAATACCATCTAGATGTTAATGTTTTAGGATCAGATTTAACAGAAAGCAAAAATGCAACACAAACACATGAAGAAATGAACAATCTAACACAGCATATATCCTGGGAAAACCCTCCTTCTTGAGGGAGAAAAACCCAGCCACAAATATGTCTCTTATATATTGAATGAAATCAGCTTACAAGTCTCAGCACCTCTCCTAGATGCCAATATACAGAAAACCTCTGATTTCTGCTTGATATCATCTGCTCTTTGAAGGACAATAACCTGCTGTGAATAATCGAACATCTTCTTGAAGATGTGACTTGTTTTTATAGACAAAATCAGTCACCAAACAAGCCAACATCTCCTCCTAAATATAGGCAAATGACAGTTACACATGCACACACAAGAGGACACACTAGGTGGCGTTTCATTTGCTTATTTAAGGAGGAGTTACAAATACAGTTCATGCGTCTATTTAAAGGAGACAGAGATTCTCTTGCATGTCAGTACGCAGATTCTCTTGCATGTTAGTTACACAGATTCTCTTGCATGTCAGTTACACAGATTCTCTTGCATGTTGACCATTTTGAATAAGACAATTTATGTGGGTCAGCCAGCTTGTCATAACAGCTATTTAAAGAAGATGCTGCTGCTAGAAGATACCTCCTGCTAATACATCAACATTAAATATAAAATATAATTTGTAATATGTAGGCCACCAGCTTTAATTAAGGAGAAAATATCTTCCGAAGCTACCAAACACTAACACTAGAATGCTTAGTGAATTATCTTAAGCACAGTAAAACCTAGTATACTATAAATTAACTAAATGGTTCTATAGTGCCTAAAAGTGTGTAATCTATGCCAAGCAAGCAACTACTAAGAAGTCTCACCATCAACTACGTCCATTTTTCTGCTTGCACAACAGCTTGCAATCTAATACTAGTAATGCTATAGTTATTTAAGCTTTTTTTATATTGAGACACAAATTTGTATATGGAATTATTGCAGGCCTGGTACAGATCCTCTATGTACTTATAATGCTCAGTAAAAAACATATTTAATTATGGACATCTGTTTTAATCTCATTTTTTTAATACTAGTCTTCTTCGTTGCCATTTAGGTACCGTAAAATCTGTTACATATGCATGTTTTGTACAAAATATCTTCCATTTTTCTTTTAATGAAAATCACTAACACTAAAATGTGGTCAGTCTAAAATTTCCCTCTCCATGGCCATCAAAGCAGAAGATTGTAGACACTCATCGCTTCTTGGACTACCATTAGGCTCCTATGCAGATGTATCTATGATCAAGTTCACTGATGTGTGATGCAGGGCACCTTGTTTCCATGAATATATTGTTGTACATAAACCCTACGATGAAACAACCAGCTCTAAAATGCCCATCGTTGAGTTAAGTAGCTGTGATGCCAAGACCTATAAAAGTGGTGAAGAGGATCTCAAATTGTCACTAGTTATCTGAAAATATGAGGAATGGTTCGATTCTGTCTGAGGCAAAGGATAAATTGTACAGTGCATCCTTTGTTTTTACACCTACAAATGCAAACAGGGTAAGTTTTTACTCTTCAAAATGTCTCCTGACCTTTCTCTACTCAATTCCTTAAAGTGCCAGGTTTTATTTTGGTTAACATACTACATACAGATCAAGCATTTGAAGTATTTGACAAAATAACGCAACCCAGATGTTGGATTTTTTTTCTTTTCAGAGGACTTAAAAAAAATTAGATTATGGCTTTGATGCTTTAGCATTTGGATTTCACCTACACGATATTATAGCATTTCCTTTTTTGCAACATTTCCTTTTAAAATAGAAAAAAACTACTTAAATCTACCATTTTTACTCAAGTAAACTGATCTCTCAAAACCCTCGGTCACGTTTTTATTCTCAAATAGAAACGATTTTAGATTAACAATATGGACTAATAGAAAAAAAAACCCATAAAAAATGTTTGCAATGGATTATGTTTTTCATCAAATGTGGTTTCACATTGACAAATGTATTTTGAACATGAATAGGCCATCCGGTCAAAATGAAAATCAAACAGAGGTCTGCTCTTTATATTTATGATTTAGCAAACAGAGGAATCCTACGTTTTTTGCTACTTTCCTGCGGCTATTGGTTTATGCTCCTCCAACTCTTCCTCGTTGGTATTGACCTTTCACTTCTCCAATTTGGCGAGTTGCAACCTGAAAATAAGATTGCGACAGGGTTTTAGAGTACGCTTATTAAAATGAAAATTAATAAGCCAAGAGCACATTTAGGTTTTAATGAGAGTAGGGGTGGTTCTTGTAGGTGATAAAAGTTACCTCAAGTTTTTGCACAAATGATGTCAAGCTATCAACAATGTCGATGAGAAAAATTGTGCAGACTTCGCAAGAAGACATATGAAACCCTAGCACCACCTAATGTTGTTCACCGCTACTTACCTCATCATCCATCATAAATGTTGCAATAACTGCTACGCTGCGTACCCAAGTGGAGAAGCGATACACTATTTGTAGGCTACATTGACAAAGGATGAAGTAAATGTGATACACCTACACCGTTTGCATGCGTGACGTGAAGCCTCCCTTTCAAGGATCAACGGTTGTAGATGACCAAACCTTCTTGTCTACCGCCTCCATGTTTTTCAGCCGTTGTTGGACAAAAAGAGCTTCAGAAGCTCAAATAAGGATACGCATTCAGTGTAATTAATTAATTAATATTAATATTTGACATATAAAAAATTGTTAAATTTTTACGCCGAAGGCGTTCCCTCTATGAGCTTTGCAGAGCTCATTTTCTCCATCAACAGTGTAGATTCTCAGACAAGGCATGTCCGACCATCGTTCAGATCTTGACCGTTCCTTTTCCTTCCAGTTTTTCACATTTGCCGGTGTCAGAAACTTTTGCGGAATCTATCTTTCCAGGACAAGACAGGGAAGAAAGTACGGGAGAGGATCGGGCATTTGAGGGCAAGACAGAAAAAAACAAAAAATATTTTGAGGCCTGACGCTTTGATATGTTCCATTGGTAAGGTTTTCCAGCATTCTTTTGTCTATCGAGGATCTCAAATTGCAGAGGGGGCATGCAATCCTGACCATTGGAGTCGTCGGTTGCAGAGGTTCCCTTCATCCTGACCATGCACATAAATTAGTACGTCACTGTACGGAAATGAGGTGACAGTTAACTTGCAAATGCATGAATCTTATCCTTCTCTGATGACCGAACGTGAATGCTAATAACTGCTCAACTGGTACTTAGCACTTGGAATGAGATATTATCTGCAAGAAGATATTATCATGGTTGATCTATGCAAAATTGAGCGGCTTTGAAATTAGATCAATTGCTTTGAAGCAAAGTTTTTCTTGTCTCTGGCCCGAAGTTTTCTGTGTTCATCTTTCTTACAGGTATGTCATATTCTTTCTTTCCCTATATATTTTTCAATACAGAGTCTTTTGTGTTGATTGAATTTCAATTAACAACAGAGCCATGAGTAAATTAAACTTTTAAGTTTTGTGGCAAAACCAACCTACATATTTGGTACCATTGTAGTCCAGCACAAGTTTCCACTTCCATCTGTCCTCGTAGTCATGACAACATTTCTTGCGCTTGAGCACAACATGTTAAAGCTAAATAAAAAATGTCATTGTCTTCTCACAAACAAAACATTGGTATGTCTACCTGTGCAAATATTCCCGTTTGGAATGGGCATGAGCATAGAAAATGGCGGCCAAAGGTCACTGACTGGGTAGGCCCCGACACTCTTAAAGGGTTCGAACCCCTGTGAGGCGGCCATCCCTACCAGAAAACCGCCAGTCTTCTAAAAAAATATTTAATATTTTTCCATTTTAAAATATATAAATATTCAATAGGTAAGCCATCCCACTTCTTTAGTAGCTTGTTGCCTCAATGTTTATGGATGCAGGGTTGATGTTATGTAACGGGTCATGTAAAACCGAAAAGAGATTGCAAATAGCTCGATTTAATATTTAAAACATATATAGAAAATAAATTATTGTAAAAATGTGTCTCCTGGCTTGGATCATTTATATTTGGTAAGAAAGTACAATCAATTGTAAATTTGATGTTAAAAATTATTTTCAATCAAGAGCATGGTTATCTGTTAGAAAATGTTCTATCCTTGATTTAATTTTGTTTATTGCACCCTAACTTCTCACTTTTAATTATCCTACGTGGAAATTTCAAATCACTCCCAATTTTTTACAATAGCTTACTTGGCAAGTCCCCCGCATATAACTAAGGTTTCAGGGTCACATCATATTCAAATATGATGTCACATCAGCATGCTTTTTGTCAAGGTGTCCAACAAGGCCCAAAAAAAAAGTGAGACCAATACTTGTGCATTCACAACATATTTTATTGAGTGTTGATGTGGAATCACATGATTGGTTGCTTTTTAGATCAAAGGATATATTTTGTTTAATTATGGGTAGTCATCATCAACACTAACAATTTTAAAGTCACAACTATTGGTCCAATATTGATAAAAATATTGGGTATTATATAAACAAGTAACAACTACTATCAGAACTATTGAATTATGCTAAGGTATTGGGTCCTCTCCCCTACGTTCTATGTGAAGAACTTTCAAAAGGAGGAGAAATAAGATGACAAAGTTGGCTGAAAAAATAGTAAAAGTGTGCATGCACTAAAAATATTGGAGAAAAGTCTATATTTTCCACTTGTTTAATATAGGACGAGTTGACATACACTTGTCAAATGTTCTAATACTTGTCTAATACCTCTCTCTTATACTTGTCTATATCTTCATCCATCTCTATTACTTATCTCTCTATATATATGTATATCTTCCATCACTATCTATCCATCTCTCCTCTCTATCATTATCTCTCCCTCTCCTCTCCATATCCCTCTCGCTCTCGCTCTCCATCTCTATCTTCCCCTCTTTCCCTATTTTCCTCTCTATCTGTTTCCCCTATCTCTATCTCCTTGCCCCTCTCCTCTCTCTCACTCTTAACCCTCCATCTCCATATTTCTATCCTTGTTTCTCCCTATCTCTACCTCTCTCCCTACTACAAACATAACATGAACCTATTGGTAATGGGGCTTGATTATTGTCCTCATCCAAAGGTTTTATTTTAGTTGTGATTGAATCCTTGTAAGTGGATGTATAATTGATTTGAAGTTATCACTTCTCCTTTGAGACCTGTGTTGCACAAACAACATCATTTTCTAAATGACCTACCAATTGATCTCATATACTAAACAAATGTATGTAACTAATATCTACCAAAAAAAAATCCTCATTGATCTTCCACACCTTTTCGTACCCATTGCACACCAAGGTGCAATTGCTAGTTATTAAAATTTTTAGAAGGTAATAAAGTGAATATGTTTAAAGAATTGAATTGAAAGGATGGTGTTGTTGTGTGTTGTAGGTTGTGCGCGGGCTAGGGGAAACCCTAGTCACCCATTTTTCTTTTGTTTGAGAGTGCATGTGTGGGGTGTGTTGGGGGGCGACTGGGGTGTTTGTGCAGGGGCTGGTTCATCATTTTTGTTGTACATTCTCCTTATCGTTTTTGCTGGTTTTCATGGATTTGTCTCATTGTGTGGGCGATTGTATAGACTTCTTTTCCTTTGTGATTTTCCTTTATCCATATTGGTTGTTCCTTGGAGATATGGATCAGGTTGATCCTTCCTTGTATATGCAAAAAAATCATTTGGGGTTTTCAAATTTGTCTTTGGCTGGAGATGGGTCTTTTTCTAAGAAGAGGTTTTTCAGAATTAAAAAAGTGAATGGATGTTTGGAGTGGTTCCCTAAGCGTCCCGTTTTGGTGATTCAATCAAAGTCGGTGGTAGAAGATTTTGCATATTGGAGCAATCATGCATTGATTTGTAAATTTATGGGGTTCTATCTCTCGATGCATGTTTTGGAGTCATGAACCTGGAAAGTCTAGAACCTTGAGGGTGACATGGAGATAAAGTTGGCTGCTAATAATTATTTCATTGTTGTGTTTTCATGCATAGTAGACTAAAATAAGGCCTTTCAAGGCAGTCCTTATTTCTTCAACTAGGTGGAACTGTTCATGAAACCCTCGCATGTGGGTTTCAATTCGACTAAGGAGCTCCCTACATGGGTTTCGGTTTGAGTTCGTCTCCCTTGGCTCTTGTTGGAGTTTTGGCATAGTGACATACTACAAATGATTGCTTTGCTTCTTGGAAAGCTAGTTGGTCTAGCTCAACAAACTTTGGACCAAAAGGTACTTATGCTCATGTTTGTGTTGCAATAGATTTAAATAACCCTTTGCCAAATTCTCTGGAATTCTGTGTTAGGTTAGATTCTTATATTCAACCACTGGACTATGAAACCCTCTCGTTTAGATGTCGTTATTGTCATGAGTATGGACACTTGCAAAGGAATTTCTCTAGATTCAATAAGGCAACTGGGGCAGCTAGTTCGAATCCTAGCTTGGTGCCTAAGAATGATAAAGGGGAGGCTCCTATGGTTGTTGATGGAGCAAACAAGGATGGTTTCATCCCAGTCAAGCCTCACAATAAAGGGAGAGGTTTGAAGAGAACCCTGAAGGACAGGCAAGATGATGGGTTTTCAATTGGTTTGAAGCTTTGGAAGATCTAGCTCAGGAGGAGGGGATTCCAATGAGGTTTTCTGCTAGTGGTGGTTCTTTGGGAGTGGATTTGTCAAGGGATGAGGGGAATGATCTTGTTAACTTGCCTTTGGGAGAAGCATAGGTTGAGTATACGATTGTTGATGTGCCATCTCAAACTTTAGTTGGGCATGAACCAAGTGGGAATCTAGTTCTTTCTTAGGCAAGGGAGACTCCAGTTGTTGGCAAGAGTAGTGGGACCATGCAGGTTTTGGGTTTGCAGCCGAAATCTCTCAAAAAGGGGTCTCTAGAGAAGGCTTCCAAGGCAGGTCGCAAGAAGGACCTAGAGAAGGTTAAATTGGTTGGAGAGAATCTGGTGGAATCGGGTTAGTGAAGACCATTGACTCACACTTTTCCCACCCGCAAAAATGATTGTTATTTCATGGAATGTGAGGGATATGAATAGAATCCCTTGACAAAAGGCTATTCGTGAGATGATCAATGTTCATTTTCTTGATATTGTCTTTCTTCAGGAAATTAAGCTTTCTATTGATTGCTTGTTAAGTAGAGCCTCTTATGTCTAGTCCTGTGGTTTATGTCAGTGTATTGTAGCTATTGGGAATTCTAGTGGAGTGGCCTACTTTTGGGATCCAAAGAAGATTGTTCTTCTTTGGTGGATTCTGTGTCACTCTTCTCTATCTATTATTGCTTCTAGTTTGGATTCAGGTGAAACTTTCCTCTTTACTAGTGTTTATGCTCCTCTTGATCTTACTGGTAAAGCCTAGTTGTGGTCTCATATAAGATATGTTCGATCTTTAGCTCCATTGTTCCCATGGGTGGTTGTTGGGGATTTTAATGCGGTGGTTGGTCTGGAGGAAAAAATTGGTGGGAATGCCAAGTTGGATCCATTTGCAGATTCTTAGGGACAATATAGAGTTTCTAAATTTAGTTTATGTGAAGCCAAGTAAAAGAGTTTTTACTTCGAATAATAGGAGGTGTGGGGATAGTGCCATCTCTGAAAGATTGGACAGATTTCTTATTTCTTGCTTTTGGCTGGGAGATAGATGGGTCACTAGTTCTGCAATTTTAGATTGGAAAGGGTCTGATCATTGGCTAATTTTTCTTTATGTTGGTGCTTTTAGAGTGGCTAGGAACCCATCTTTTAAGTTCTAGCTAATGCGGCTTGGGGACCCCTCTCTTCAAGATCTTATGAGTGGATAGTGGATCCAAGGGAAGATTGACCATGGTAAGGCTATGTACTCTTTTTTCAAGACACTTCAATAAGTGAAATATAGGCTTAAGAGGTGGAATAGGCAATGCTTTGGTAACCTTCATTTCAACAAGATGGTGGCTCAAGTTGGATTAGATACTATAACTTTCCAGATTTGTGACCGAGGTCTTACTAATGATTTGCTTAAGACGAAAGTTGTTTCTATTAAGGAACTTGAGGAGTGGGAGTTGCAGGAGGAAATCTTGTGGAAGCAGAAGGCTCAAGAGGATTGGCTGCAAGAAGGGGACTAAAATATTGCCTTCTTCCGTAATTCTGTCAAGGCTAGAAGAATGGGGAATATTATTTCTTCTTTAGTGTCTTCAAAGGGGGTGCAACTTACTTCTAGGGGTGAGATTTCTAGGGAGGCCTCTTGTTTCTTTTCTAAGTTGTTTATTGAGGATGCTTTCTTTGCTTATGAGGAGGAGAACCTCATTTTGGATTGTATTCCCTTCTTAGTTTTCAATGAGATGAATGAAAACCTTATGCGCCCTATCTCACTTTCTGAATTGGAGGAGGTGGTGTTCCAAATGAATAGAGGTAAATCCCCTAGTTTGGATGGATTTCCTATTGGAGGGTGGTCTTGGTCTCAAGTCTATGGATTTGAGTGGCTAGGTCTTAGTTGCTAAGTTATATTGGTGTTGGTGCAGTTGTCAGGATCATGATTGGGCTAGAATTCTCACTCATAAGTACCTTCATGGGGTGAATTCTATTGAGGTTCCTCGGTATAGCATTTCAGGGAAGGTATCTATGATTTGGGATACTCTCAAAAGGGGAGAAATTCTTATAAATAAGGGTCTCTTTTGGATTTGCAATGAGGGTTTTGGTGCTCTTTTTTGTGTTGATTTGTGGGATGGACACCCCCCCATCTTAACTGAGCTTCCTCATCTTCAACCTCTTTGTGATAGTTTTCTTGCTACTGGCTGAAGTAAGGTGGGGGATTTTAAAATGGTTCAAGCTATGGGTTAAAAGGAAGTGAAGCGTTGGAGGACTCCACAGGAATGGATTCTAGGAGGTTCTAAGGAGGCTCGCTTGGAACTTGCAAGAATTTTGGATAACAGGTTAATTCCCTTTCTGGGAGGGACATTCTGGCTTGGGTTTGGATCCGAAGGGAAAGTCATCTGTTGCCTCAGGCTACTTGGAGTTGGATAGAAAAGTTTATGGGAGGATCGATGTGCCTTGGTGGAAACAAGTCTAGAACAAATTTTCCTCGCCTAAATGTAATTTTTTTTTACGGTTAATGGTTCAAAATTGCTGCCTTACTTGGGACAATTTGTGGAAGAGAGGTTTCCAGGGCCCATCTATCTACTTTCTTTGTAAGAGAAGTGAGGAAGATTCCCCTCATTTGTTTTTCCAGTGCTCTTTTGCTCAGGAGATTTGGCACTTATGGTGGGCAACTTGGAGCCATTTTTGCGTTCACGCTACTTCTTTGATTGAATTCTAGGAAAGTATGGATAGACCTCCCACTTAGACTTCATTTATGAAGTTTGTTTGGACTATAGGTCCCTCTTTTATTTTTTGGAATTTATGGCTGGAAAGGAATCGAAGGGTATTTCAAGGTGTGCAAATGGGTGTAGCTCAACTATGCAAAAGATCCTCAAGAGGATTTAGGAGACCGTTTCTACAAAATGTGATTTGTTTGAACATGGGTCTCCTAGTGATGTGGATATCATTAAGAACTTGAAGTTGGAGGTTAGTGGCATAGGTTCCCCCTTTTGGTAGAAGGCCAAGTCGTACTAAATAGAAGGTTCAATGGGATGGGAAGTGGGCTCTCCCACCTAGTGGATTCCTGAAGGTGAATACTAATGGTTCCTCCTAGGGCAACCTTGGGCATGTAGGGATTGGTGGCATTGGCAAGGATAGTGAAAGGGGTACTGTTTTTTTCTTTTTGGTGTATAAAGGGCAACAAACCAATAATCTTATGGAAGCCCTTGCTATTCTGTATGTGATGGAATGAGGGCACTCCCTTGGTTGGAGGAAGATTATTTGTGAGTTTGATTCATAGATTGTTGTGGATATGCTAAATGATCAGAGGCTGGAAGGCGCTAGTTGGCAACTAGCTATGGTGGTTAAGCAGGTTTTGAGATTGTGTGAATCTCTGGAGTCTATCTTCTTTTGTCATATTCCTAGGGAATGGAACAAAGTAGCAAATTGTCTAGCTAAGTGGGTGTCGGGGCATGGGGAGGGGTGGGATGTTAGAGATTGGGGCCTTTTGCCTCTGAATTATGTGGAGACTTTGGAGAAGGTTATCTTGGAGGATAGGGATGTGTAATTGGTTCTTTTTGGGGCTCCCTTGGGAAACCCTTGTTGTTTCCTGGTTCTTATGTACTTCTTTCTGATTTCTCAATAAAAAAATTTACCCCCTTTTATAAAAAAAAAGTGAATATGTTTGAAAACCACTTAATATAAAATTTAATAATTAATATTTTTATATATATAAGATATGGAAAAGTTTAAAATTATGTATTTTTTAAAATTGGAATTCAATACTAATTATAGTAAAAGCAAGAGAGTCTGGTTACAATATGTATGTGACTAGGGTGGTCACATTAGTTACAGCAACCCAAATCAAACACCAAAATTATATCAAAAACATATCACAGTTCGCATGAAGAGTTATAATAGTTACATATCCATCAAAAACATATAAAAGGTTTACTTTTCTTTCTCTTAGCCCTCATGAACATTCTTGCTCAATTTATAAGAGTCAATCCGAGGAAAAGTACCAAAAGGTGGAGAAATGTGTTACCATCTACTGGTATCAAAATTTTGATGTGTTACCTCGAGGTCCTTCATCGCAGCATCTCTCTTGAGCTCATATAAGTGCAGCTTAGAGTAGTAATTCTGAAAACCTATATACTCATTCTTGAACTTTCTATCAACATCCCTTAAATCTTGTGGCCAATAATCATCATCTTGATGTCTTCTTTAAATATTGGTGCAGCCCCATCATCAAGAAGAGTGAGGAATCCACATACCATTTGTTGATAAATTGTGAATTCACTTTGAGATGTTGGGACTGGCTAACTGAGAAGTTGAATTGGCTGACCAAAATCACAAACAAACACCTTCTGGAGTGACATATGGACAACAAGTCCCTCTCTTCTCATCTGGCATTTTTGGAAAGAAAGGAACAGGCAATGAAAAAGGAAAAAACGTTGAACAGGTGTCAGTAGCAATTAAGAATAGCATCACAGAAGTCCTAAACTCAAGAGTAGTGGCAAAAAAGAATCGGGCATTCACAAATTGACTTACTAATGAAAAAGTGGAGGGGACTCAAAATTCCACAAAACTATTCACTGAAGGCAGAATCATCACAGAAAAATGTAAAATGGACAGACCCTCTAAATGGGAGATTCAAGCTCTATTTTGATGGAGCATGGAAAGGAAACCCAATAAAATCAGGGTTAGGATGCATAATAAGATATCCATGCGGGAACTTGATTTGGGCATTATCAAAAAAGTTGAAAGAGGGCGCCAACGATGAATCAGAAATGAAAACACTTGTTGTTGGTTTGGAACTCTGCATTTTGAAAGGAATAAGAAATGTATTCATTGAAGGTGGTTTGTTAATTCTCATAAATGCAATTAAGGCCAAAGCAATAAAAAATTAGTGCCTATAGGGATGGACTGATGTGATTTGGTCCAAACTATTACAATTTGTGTAATTCTCGATCATAACTAGTACCGAGGATGTCCCAACATCCTCTGAATCAACAACATGGGAAGGAATGGAGGAAATATTGACCCATGACCATGCGAATGTTGTATTCTCAGTAGCATCACACCGTCTGTAAGTAATAAAGGTCTGCATTTAAAGATGATACATCTCAGAAAATGGTACAAGAATGTGTAAACATAAGAATACGTCTAGGAAAACAAAGTGACAACCAGAAAACCTATTCCAAAGGAGCTTGGATTAGATCTTCTTTGAAAATGAGATGAAGTGTGTAATGCTCCACACCACTGATATGATCTTCATAACATTAATGAAATATTAGGATTTTTTTCCTCATTGAAGGTTTCTCTTGAGTTACTCATGTTGCATGTCTATTTTGTGTGTGATTCAAGTGATTATTATTTGTATTTGATATGCTTATATTAAATTTTTTTTATGCATATGTCATTGATATTGTCAACCCTTATAAGTACTTGAATGCACATAGAGGAGGGTAAGTCATCTCATTTAAAAACTATAAGTTAATGTACTAAAGTGTGTCATACATGCCTCAAGTTTATGGATCAAAGAGAGTAATTCTCTAAGAGAATTTGCATGAGAATGTCATACAGGCTTCATAAAATATATTTATTGTATTTTTAGTTTGTATCAACATCCATGCATATTGCATGCTTTCTTATTATCTTTGATCTTGACTCATCACATTTAAATTGGATTTCCTAGAGGATTGACCAAGGCAAAATTTCCCTTACTTAGGAAATTCACAATTAGAGTCCATAGGCACCATCTTGCATAAGCATAGCAAGCCAAGATGTATTTGTAATAGTTATCAATTCACTTCAATATGTCCAAGTTTCTTTTCACTAGAGCACTTTACAATCATGAAGATCAATTTCATGGGTGTAGATCTAAACCAATCTAAAACAAATCCAACTTGTAGATTAGGGGATTCATTTGGACAAGGCACTAATTTTTAAAACATTGTCAAATAAGTTCCTTGTATCTTCAAATATATATTACTTCATCTAAAGTTAAACTAAGTGTGGCTTTTAATTAATTTAAACTTTATAAGTTTAATTTAATAAATATATTAAATACTATGTAAAAGATTTGAAATATATCAATGTAATATAATTGGCATAATCATATCAAAATTATGAATTAATTATTATTATATAATTTAAACTATTTCATTCTATTGAATAATACAATCCAAATTAATTATACATTAAACATTTTTTCTTCTGTTCTTTTTAAAATCTTTAATAATTAATTAATACTAATATTTTGACATATAAATAATTGTTAATTTTTTATTAATTTTTTTAGAATGTAATAAAGTGAATATGTTTAAAAAATCACTTAATTTAAATTATGTATTTTACTATCCCAATATTTTATGTTTTTTCAGTTTATTCTATTTTAAAAATAAAATGTAATGTAGAAGATGTACATCAAATATTTGTGTATCTTATATTTGTTTATTTTTAAATTATCAAAAATAATATTCATTTAAATATAATTATTTAGTATAATTAATAATTATATAAATGAACATTAGTTCAAAGAATTGATGCTTCAAAAAAATAATGGCGGAGCAGTGGCGAAACCAGGGTTTTCGCAAGCACCATGGCCTGCAGTACAAGGGGGGCCAAGCTCGATGGCCTTTCAATAGGAAGAAAAGAGGGAGTTATAATCATGCAGGGAGGCATAGTAGTTATGTCGAGGCTTGGCAGGCTCCGGGCAATCAGCATGATAGTTATGGGGGCTCTGGAGGTTTCTCTCGCCCTTATACGGGGGTGGCAGGTAGAGGCGAAAGGTTTCACTCCGTGTACCCGAAGGGGTGTGTGGATTTCAAAACTTTGGAAAAAAAATTATGGCATCCAAAGAACCAGACAGAGAAAGGAGAGCCAAGCCAGGTATTAAAAAAATTTCTTCACACTACTATGGTTACTCTTTTAGTAGATAATAATGAATGGAATGACTCTGTGAGTACGTTTAAAGCACATGCCTTCTTTGTACGCTGGGGAGGGCATTGGCTGGCACTCACAAAAATGAAGGAGTGGTGTGATGCTAACTGGGGTAAAGGGTGTGATGTTAAAACTTTGGAAAATGGGTTTTACTTGGTGGTGTGCCAAACTGATCGGGATAAAGAATGGATTTTAAGAAGTGGTCCTTTCTCTATGGATGGAAGAGGCCTATATATTTTAGACTAGACCCCAAATTTTGATCTGAACAAGGCAAAGTCTGTGGACACTGAAGTTTGGATAAGCCTGAAAAATCTCCCACAAGAATATTGGGATTAGGAAACCCTAAGAAATATTGGAAACAAACTGGGTATCTTTGTAAAGTCGGAAATAGCTGTGGAAAAAGTGAATTGCAGTATGTTTCCAAGGATCTGTATTCTAAGACAGATAATTCACCCTTTACCGCAAATGATAGAGTTGAAATCTGGTGAAGGAATGTGGTGTCAGAGTTTGGTGGTGGAGGATCATAGTTGGGCAGTTGCGAGTGAGGTAGGTATTGGGTATGTGGAGACCTCAGGATTGCAGACTACAAAGGGAAAAGGTGTTGTTCAAAATCTGCCTGTGGAGGAGGTGATTACTCTCACAGAAGCCGTGGTTGGTGAAAAGTGGTGTGTTTCAAAGGAATGGGGCTCTCTAGAGGTTCTAATGAAAGGTTTTAGTCAAGTTTCTGAAGAGGAATCCTTTTCATGGGATATCGGGAGAAAACAGGAAATTATTTTTAGTCATGAAAATGAATGTGTTTTGAGTACTCAAAATCTAGGTAATGTTGGATTGATTCCGAGGGAGGTTAAAAGGTTTGGAGAGGGTGTGGAAACAGAGTTAACTCTTGCAACCCCAAACAGAATCACTGTGGTAGCAAACAAAATGAGGAGTACTGAGGTGGAGGTGTCTACTAAAACTCTCTCATATCTTTATGGGGAAGAACTAGGCATGCATCATGATCAGATCATTGTGAATGGAAGTGGGCTTGAATGTATTGAAAAACCTGATGATGGGTGTCCCCAACTTTTTCCAGTCAATGGAAGTGTGGATCAGATGGATGATATGTTACAGGGGGATGGTGAGAATCATGGTGATTCAGATGGAGTAGTTTTTAAGGACATTCCAATTTCTCCTATTCAAAATTTAGACAGTTCCTTTGAAGGGGTTAAAGACAGTGGGGGATCCTTGGAAGGTTCGAGCTCCGTTTCAACTTCAAATTTGGAGGAGGATGATGAAGATTTATTGGGCTTTAATGATCAAATTGGGATAGTGGAGAAAAGGTTGCTGGACCAATCCTCAACACAGAATAGTAAGGTCAAGGTTGGTGAGAAACGTAGGCATGGCCCTAAAACAAATAAGATGCACCTTGAAATGGCTGGGAATGCAGTAGGACAAAGCAAATTGAGATCGGGAAAAGGCCATGCCTTTTCCTGGCAGCCATGAAAATCCTATCGTAGAATTTCAGGGGCTGCAATGCCCCTGACAAAATCCGTTTGATCAAGCGTTGTTTTGATCAAATGAGGCTGAGTATTGTGTTGCTTCAAGAAACAAAAATAAAGGAAAAGGATTTTGATAGCTTTCTAAAATGTTTTGGAAGGTGGAAAGGTTGTCTGTCTGGGGCTGTTGGGGCCTCGGGTGGCCTTGGGATTCTATGGGAGGATGCTCTAGTTAATGTCAGAGTGGAGAGGCAAGAACGATGTTGGCAATGGATTAGTGTGGTTTCAAAATAGCTAAGAGCCAGCTTTGATATTCTTAATGTTTATGGCCCTCCAGGTGGTGCGCAGAAGCATCTGTTATGGCAGGAGATCTCTAATGTTTTGAATGTTGAAAGGGACATAATCTTTCTCTTAGGGGGTGACTTTAATGCCATCCTTCAACCATCTGATAAGCTTGGTGGAGTGTGTTGGGCTAGTCAAATCCAGAAGGATTTTAGTGCTTTTGTAATGCAGAATGGGCTTATTGAACTCCCTTTTAGAAATGGGGTTTTCACTTGGATGAATAGGCGAAGTGGTTTTCTGAACATAGCAGAAAAGCTTGATTGTTTCTTTTTAGCTGGGGACTGGGCGGAGCGACATTGGTTATGTGAAGCGGAGGTTACTCCCATAACAGGATTGGATCATTATCCGATAAGTTTGAGAATTCAAGAGGAGTTAAAACCAGCAAGATGTCCTTTCAAGTTTGAGGCAATGTGGTTGCGGGAGGAGGGGTTCCAGGAGCTAGTGACAGATTGGTGGGAAAATGCCCTGGTAAGGACTGGAAACAAAGCTTATGTCTTTTTTAAGAAGCTTTGATTTTTAAAGGAACAATTAAAAAAGTGGAATAGGGAATCTTTCAAAAACATTTTTTCTGAGAAGCTAAGACTGGAAGAGGAATTAAAGATTCTTCATTTGAGTATTATTGAGAATGGGATGTTTGAAGAAGATTTTGAAATGGAAAAATCCTTAAACAAGGCTTATTTTGAGATCCTTGCACGCGAAGAGGTTTTTTGGAAGCAGAAATCAAGGGAATGTTGGTTAAAAGCAGGGGACAGGAACACAAAGTTTTTTCACAATTCAGTAAAAGTGTGTAGAGCTAGCAATAAGATTTTTGAAATCAAGAACAGTGAAGGTGTTTTGCTATCAGACAATACTCTAATAGCCAAAGAAGCAGTTAATTTTTTCTCAGAGTTGTGCAAGGAGAACAATAAAGATGAAAATCATGAATGGAAGATTCTGGAGAACATTCCTAATATGGTGTCAGATGCACAAAACATCATGTTAATGGAAAAAGTTTCTTTAAAAGAAGTTAAAAAAGCTATTTTCGGGCTGGGGGGAGACAAGGGTCCAGGGTTGGATGGCTTCCCTGCCTTTTTCTTCCATAAATTCTAGAAAATTCTAGCACAAGATGTATGGGATGTGGTGGAAGAATCAAGGAGCAGTGGTTTTGTTTTGAAGGACCTGAATAATACCTTTATTGTGTTGGTCCCAAAAAGAAATGAGCTGGTGACGTTTGAAGATTTCCGTCCTATCTCGCCGTGTAACAGAATATACAAAATTATATCAAAGGTGATAGCCAACAAGCTTAAAAATGTTTTACCCTCAGTGATCTCAATAGAGTAGAGTGGTTTCTCTCCGAATAGGTCAATTTTTGAAGGCGTTATTGTTGTTCATGAGGCAATTCATTCGGTATGGTTGGAAAAAGTTGAGAAATTTATGGTGAAATTGGATATCAAACGGGCTTATGATGAAGTTAATAGGAGTTTTCTCTTTTAAAAGGTCCTAGAGAAGTTTGGCTTCTGCATTGAGTGGGTGGCCTGGATTCGGAGTTGTATCAGCACTCCTCGTTTCTTGGTTTTGTTAAATGGGAGCCCCCAGGGATTTTTTGAATCCAGTAAAGGAATTAGACAAGGAGATCCTATCTCTCCTTTCCTTTTTATTATTCTAGCTGAATCTTTGGGGAGGTTGATAGTAAAGAAAAGATGTTGTGGGCAGTGGAAAGGCATTGTTGTTGTAGATGGGATTGATCCGATCTCGCATCTACAATTTGCTTATGACACCTTTCTCATGGGGGATGCAACCATTAGAGAAGCTTGGGTGATGAAAGCCTCTCTAGATGAGTATGGGGAGGCCTCTAAACAATGTATCAATTGGCGGAAATCTGAGATCTTCTTCTTTCAAGTCCCCATAGCAAAACAAGTTGAAATCTATAGGGTTTTGGGTATGCGGGTAGGCTCACTACCTAGTAAATTTTTAGGTATTCCTCTTTTTGGGGGATCTAATAAAGCTAGTATTTGGAAGGATTTGGTGGATAGTTGTTTAAACAGAATGAGTGGGTGGAAAAAGCAAATGGCTAACGGCTGCTGGTCATCTACTCTTGTTAAAAAGTGTGATTTCGGCCATTCTTGTATTCTCCATGATGTGTTTGAAAATTCCAAAGAAGGTGGTGAATTCAATAGGGTAGAGAATGCAGAAGTTTTTCTGGAATGGTGCAAATGATCATGATAAAATACCCTTGTTAGCTTGGGAGAAAATTTGTAGATCAAAAGCAAAGGGAGGGGCTGGGTTGAGAAATTGGCACTTAATGAATGAAGCTTTAGGTGCGAAGCTGGTCTGGAGTATCTACACAAACCCTGATCTTTTATGGGTTAAAATCCTAAAAGCAAAATATTTGGATTCGATGGAGGATAACCGGATATTCACCATTAGAAATCTAGTAAAGGGTTCGGCTATTTGGAACTTTATTGTTTCGTGTAGGCCGGTGATAGTTAATCACATAACTTGGCAAATTGGGGATGGTTTAAATGCGAAGTTTTGGGATGACTCGTGGAATGGGTATCCAATTCTAAAGGATGTTGAAGGGTCACAGGATCTAAGACAGTTTTTTATCCAAAAATGGGATGAAAAAGTATGCAACTATTTAGAACTTAAGCAGGGCCCTTTGGGCCAGGAATGGGGTTGGAAAGATGTTTGCTGTGACGAGCTTTCTGGAGTCCAAATTCAAAAAATGAAGGAATTTTTGAGGGGGCGTCAAGTTCTCCCAACAAACACTACAGATAAAGTGGTTTGGTGTGGATCTATTAATGGGAACTACTCGGTTAAGGTAGGATACCAACTTTTGGACTCTGATGAGGATGAAGTTTTTTGGGCAAAAAATTTATGTTGGAGTAAGGAATGTTTACCCAAGGCTGGTGACTTTGCTTGGCTGGCAGTGAAGGGAAGAATTCTCTCAGGTGAAAGGAGGAAGCGTTAGGGGTTAGCTGGACCAACAAAGTGTGTCCTCTGTGAATCGTTGGAGGAATCTACAGATCATTTACTTTTACATTGCAAATTTGCAACTTCTTGCTGGGATTCCCTTCGGTTAAAACTTGGTTGGCAAGGTCCCTGGAAAAATACGGGAAAGGGTGTTTTTGAAGGGTGGCCACGCCCTTCTGGCCTGTCCCTCTTCTCAAGTGTATAGATTGTAAGCCCGTCACTTGTGATTTGGGAACTATGGAAGGAGCGAAATAGAAGGATTTTTTAGGATAAAAAAGAAACTGTTCCTAGAATCAAAAACAGAATTGATCATGCAATAACGAAAGTGGTGAATGCTACGGTGGCACATTTTCAGCGCCAAAAGTATTTGTTCTCAGGGGAGGATAGAAAGTTTCAAAGGATGTGGCCAAGGCTAAAGGTAAATTTTGGGAATATGGCGACGGGGCTAGGAGGAGCTCAATTGTTGCAAAAAATAGTAGTGTGGGAAAAACCAAAGGAAGGCTGGTTCAAGGCAAATTTTGATGGAGCTGCAAAAGGCAACCCTGGTCCCTCAGGAGCAGGGGCTATTATTTGTGATAGTCAAGGAAATATGATTGCTTTTGGAGCTTGAAAGTTGGATGATGGGACAAATAATGTTGCGGAAGCATAGGCGGCCCTTTTGGCTGTAGGTTTAGCGAAATTGCTGGGAATCAAAAATTTGCATTTAGAGGGTGACTCGCAGATAATAATCCAAGCAATTATCAATGGTGGCGCTTTGGCTTGGCATTTGCAAGCTTATGTATGAGCTATCATAGGGATTCTAAACTCTTTTGAAAATTTTGAAGTAAGTCATATTCGGTGTATGGGTAATGGTGAAGCTGATTGCCTATCCAAATGGGTGACGTCATTTGTTGTGAAAGGGGAAACTAGGAAGGAGGACTTCCGTCAGGTGGATATATCTGATTATTAGCTCTAACTCTATCTTTTTCTCTATTTTTGGTAGTGGTTTTCACGGGAGCTGTCTTCATGAGTTTTGTGTGCGGTGAAGGAGGACGGGAAGCTAGTGGCTGGCCTTAATGAGAAGTACATTAGGAGGACAAATGGTTACTATGAAGACAGAGGAGTTTTTTATTTATGAAGCAGGCTAATAGGTTTTGGATGTGACAGTTTTGGTTGATCTGCGTCGGCTTTTGTAATGGCCAGTTGAGCCAATATGCAATGAAAGTTTGGGAAGTAGTGATCTTTAATGATATCCAAGATCGTGCATCGGGTGTTGACATCACAGGTTTAAATGCTCTGTCAGGGGAAGGACGGGAAGGATGTATAGCCATTTAATTGAGGTGATGGCTTTTTATTACAAGTGAATGCAACATTTAGTTTTCATTTCAAATTTGCTTTCGATGAAAGCTTTAGTGCGGGGTGAAGGGAAGATTGGTGTGCTATTATATTTGAAAGTTGAAGTTATGGAAGCAATGTATGGATTTTCAACAAAGCTCCAGCAGCAAGGTTTTTTTGGTCCAGTCTCGAAGTTCAGACTGAAGTACCTGTTGAAAAATCCACAAGATGAGGTGATAGAAGCGGTGTTAGAGACACTGGGACTGCATTTCATGGAGGCGACCCATCGAGGGCATTTGAACACTGATATAGCCTCGATGCTGTTTGCGTGGGGTATGGAATTGAGTGAAGAAATCGAAGTGGTAAAATGGGTATTGAGATCTCTGTTTGTAGAAGAGATGTTGGGGAAAATGGAATCTTTGGTAGAATGGGCAGTCCCGGGGAAAGGCTATGAAATTTCAGAAGGCTTTGAGGATATGGATGAAGCCATAGAGGAAGGTCTGATTCTGTTTGTGAGGTGGCGGATGCATGTGGACAAGGATGAATATAAATTGGAAATACTTACGGCCTAGGAAAATCTAAAACTTTTGCTGCGGCAGCAAGAAGAGGAAGAGAGGCAGGAGGGAGTTGACTTGTCAAAAAGGCTTCCAAGGCAAAGACGGTTTTCAAGTAGGGGAAGAGGAAGGGGAGGGAGAGCTGCAAGAAATGACACTTAGTGTGAATGGTGATTGTTGCTAAAGACAGGGCATAAACTTTTGTGGAAAGGTGACGTGCAGTGAGGAGGAATTATGGGAAATGGAGTGAAAGGATACAAAGAAAAGGGCGTGCACAAAGGTAGCTAGAAGGTGAACGATGATGGTGGTGGCAGTTTTTTGGTGTGCTGGCGGAGGTTTTTTGGTGTGCTGGTGATGGTTTTTGAAAAAAGATGTTTATTGAAATGTTGCTACAGCTAAATTCAAAATTTTGTATGAACTATGGGTAAAATGGGGTATTTTGGGTTGTTAGGGTAGCGCTCTCCGTTTCAATGGATTGAGCTTTAGATTTATTATGCAGAAAGGCCCTGTATTTGATACTGTATCTCTTGAAGCTTTTTATATTAATAATATAATACAAATATTTACCGACCAAAAAAAAAAATTATATAAATGAAATTAATTTAGATATCTTGAATACATTTATTTAAAATAGATCACATTCTAAATATTTATATGAGAATTGTCATATAGATTATTATAGATATCATAAATGCATTTATCTATAAAAAATACTTGAAAATTATTTTATTTATGTAAAAATTATTTTATTAGTCTATATTAATTATATTTTAATTTTTAAATGCATAATGTATACACCTAAAAATGGTCACATCACATTTGTCTGGTAATTAATTAAATATTCTTAATATTTAATTAAATCTCCGAATTTCATCTACGTATAAATAAATTTAAATAATTTATTTATATTGTTCATTCTTTCATTTTGATTGAATAAATAAGTTTATTTAATCATCTTTTCTTATTCATTTCTTAATTAATTAAATAAACATTATGATTTATTTATATTAATTATAAATAATCTTGGCTTGGATATTTAATTCGAATAAAGATTAAATATTTCCTCTCTTTTAAATTATTTCCTTCTAAAAATCCTTTCATAATTAAATATTCAAAATATTTAATTAATTCTTCTAATATCCATAATACAATTAAATATTTCTAAAATATTTAATTAATTCTTCTAAAGTCACATTATAATTAAATATTCCAAAATATTTAATTAAATCTTTCATAGTTCTAAAAAATCAAAAATCAAACTCAATAAATGAAATTAAATAAATTTATTTATTTATTTAATTTGAGGATTATCTTCAACAGCCATGGAAGCAAACAGCCAAAATAGAAAAATTAATTTTCTCTGTTTCTGTGCAGGCTTGTTCCCGTGGGTTGAAGACAGGAATCCATTCTTCTCTCCAACCTCCCAACCTCTTCCATCTTCTTCTCAACCTCTCCATCTCTCACCTTTCAATTCTACCAGACAATCTCACAGCCATTGATCCTTGCCAGCCAGGATTGTGCCTGCAAAAATCTATAAATAAGACTGTCGGGTACTTCAAATCATATAGGAGCTTTCAGTAAGAAAATTATAGTTAATTTGCATTAAGCTTTTAGCATTCACAGTATTCAAATTTTCATAGCATAGCATAGCATAGAATCATAGCATAGAATCATGGCATCTTCCGTTTACAGCCCCTGTGCATAATCCACATCCATATCGTGAGCATTTTCATATTCACTAGCATATAGGATAGAACTTCCTTTGCATACTCATTCTACAGCAGCCATTTGGAGAAGTTGAGCTTACACAAAATCTGAGAGCAGCAGCTTTGAATCTCTAGAGATAGAGGAAGATGGAACGCTTCTGAGGAATATTTTATTTCTTTGTTTGAAATTAAATCAATTAGCAATTTCTTCAGTATAATGTTCCATTAATTGTGTTTTTGTTTTCATTTAGATTACATATTTTAACATTACACATTTTTGGCGCCCACCGCGGGGCTCTTTGCCCCTGTTTCTCATATCTTTTTGCAGGTTTCTTTGATAGGTTACAGACAAAAACAGCGGAATAGCGCAAGAAACATGTTTCAGAAACTTCATACCCAGTTCAGCGCATTTGAGAGTTTTTGCAGCGCCCGTGAGAACTTTTGCAGCGCTCGTGAGAACTTTTGTAGCACATTTGAGAACTTTTGCAGCGCCCGTGAGAACTTTTGCAGCGCCATTAACAACTTTTGCAGCGCATTTAATAACTTCTGCAGCGCTCATGATAATTCCTGCATCACCTATGATAATTGAAGATTTTTAATTTCTGGATTTTCTCATTTCCTATGCTCTCTAACATCCTGATGATGGATCACTAAGTGTGATCCGAAACGTTGATGAAAAAAGCTCTAACACAATCAAAAATCCAGAAATTAACAATCTTCAGCACTATGGATTGTGGAAATCTAATAGCATTAACCTATGATAATTTCTGCAGTGCTTATGAAGACTGTTATAGCGCAAATTTTAGAAAATCAGTAAGTTGTAATCTGTAAGTTTAAAACAGTTTAACTGAATCCGACGCAACCGCGGACAATTAGTAGTTTTAAAAGTAAAAAAAGAAGCAATCCTAGGATAGACACTTTAAAAGTAAAAAAAAAAAATGAAGCAATCCTAGGGTAGACATTTCACACTTCATTTTGGGCTAAAAAGAATTTTGTGTTTGTGTGAAGCAAAATGTTCACTTAGCATAGAAAATCTTTATTTTTGGGCTTAAAATAAATTCTTGTTTACTTTGATTTTGGTGATAGGCCTATGCTCTCCCCTTAACTAGGTGATCAAAATGCCAAACTCACCTATTTCCCTTTATGTAATTTCTTGTTTTATTAACACCTTTTAGAAGGCCTGCCATAGTGGGAAAAAGTACTCACCCTACGGGAACGACCTAAGTGGGAACAACTAAAGCCAAGTTTTCCAACCCACTCTAATCAAATGCGGATGGTTGATAAGAATCCCATTCGACGGTAGTGTGCATTGATAACCATCCCCAAAGCCTTTGTTCTAAAGGTAGGGAGGTCTCTCGAGGGAGTCTATCATTTGCCGCGAAACCCTTACTAAGGAACTTAGTGTAGTATCTTACCGAGTCAGTTTCCGAACATCATATTAATCACAGTGCAGGGGAGGGAAGAATCTACCCCCAAGATACTCACCATATAACTGCCAAGGATTGTTTTCTCAGGGGATCCGATATCCACTTCCGTCACTCTGAGTACGCACCTAGAAAAGACAAAAACACGGGTGCCCTTTCGAGGGTGACACGGCTGTGTGAGTTGACACAGTTTTAAGATGTGGGTTGTTGATTACTATGATGACCTACTTGAGAATTAAGAGTGAGTCTGTTTAAAGTGCTTATCATGTGTAAAACCCGTTAAAATAATTTTTGAACAACATTTTGATTATACACTTGATGTTTAGCATAGGACTTAAGACAACGATTTTACAACTTGTTTGATGTGTTTTCAATACACTAATTCAGATAAGATCATCCAAAACTCACTATCACATTGATTAATCTCATGTTACAAGATTGGAAATCCACAACGTTTGTAACGAAATCCATTTTCAAAAGGATTAAAAAGCCAAAGAAACCCCTCAACCACAAGAAACTATTAAAGAAGCAACGATTCTTGTATCAAAGCCGAAAAGTTTTACTCAAATATAGAACCTTTCTTCATAGGTATCATGATTGTGTTAGAGGTCTTTCTGATGATTATGTTATAGAACCTTTGTATTCACAAGCTTACTTTCAAAGAAGAGCCCTTTCTCAAAGGCATAACCATAGTCAACGCATTCGTTTCAGTTATATTCCCCAACCTGCAATTGAATATTCTACTCGTCCAAATCAAATGTTGCCATAGAGAACTTAGAATACATTAGGCATCCATCACAAAATCCATCTTTTTACAAAGCTATGATCAAAACTTCATAAAGTGCAAAATCATCTTTTTCTTGATCTTTTGCTTAAATTCCCGCTAACAGGATTTTCATCCTTTCACTTAGGGAACAACACAAGCTAAAGATTAGAAATTTTGTGTAAGTCATAGAATCTTCATTCTATTCTGACTTTCATATATATCACATAAATTGCACTATTTCACTCTTTTGATCAAAAGCAAGTAGAACTTGGAACAAAACCTATGCCTGTCTTCACGAGATCTCAAAAAAAAATGGAAAAAGATGAGGGAGAAACCACTACAAGTAAAATGGGTGACCGTAATGAAAAAGAAGAGGAAACGTTTAATCTTGACGAATTAACAGAAGAAAAGCTTCAAGAAGCAGAACAAGATCCCCAATTCCATACTCTTATGGAAAGGATTTTAGAACGAAACAAAGAAAGATACTTTCTTTCATTAGCTAATCAAGGAGCTAAGTTACCTCACAATTTCGACGTAGAAGGGATTAAACAGAGTCCTGAAACTCCTCCTAATGACTTTAGTGCACTTAATCAACAGATAAAAGAATTACAAGGGCAAATAAAAGAGATGCAAGGGGGTACAACAAAGAAATATGTTTTGGAAGACATATCTCCTTATCCATTTGATAGGAGTCTTCAAATGATCCCATTTCCAAAACATTGCGAAATCCCTAAGTATGATAGATATAATGGAAAAACTGATCCCATTGACCATGTGAGGGATTTTCGAAATATGAGTCTAGAATTCGCCTATGACGATACCTACTTAATGCGATTATTTCCACGAAGTCTAGGTGTACAATCTATGGAGTGGCTTTCAAAAATCACTCCACCCATCAAAACTTTTGAGGAGTTAATAAATCAGTTTATATCACAATATGCCTACAACATTCAACATCTGATAACAATGCTTGATCTTTGTAAAGTGAAACAAAAAGTAGGAGAAACCTTCACTACATTCTTGCAAAGGTGGAGAAGGTTATTTGCACGATATTCCCGTCCTATTCCTGAAAAGGAAAAGATGGATATCTTCATCAATGGCTTACATCCAGAATTAAGTTATAGGCTTAATCTTCATTGTCCTCATAACTTTGAAAAATTGATTGAAAATGCAATCACAATTGAAGGGGCCTTGGTTAAACGAGGAGTGATAAAACTTGATAATCCAAGTACATCAAATCAAAACAACAATGATAAAACAAGGTTTTGGAATAGAAACAAAAATGTTGTCAATGATGGTATAGTAGATGCAAATAATCTACGAACTAGACCATCTGTTTTCAATCTATCAAGTGCTCCACGAACCAATCAACAAGGAAACAACAATCAACAAGGACAAACCTCCAAGCAAGAGACCATGACCAATCAAAATACCAATCAAAATTGTGGTAATTTCAATAGCAATCTTGGCAATACCCAAACATCAAATCCGTCCAGACCTCCATTCTTTTCAAATCGACAGAATTTTACTGCTTTGGGTCAATCTCTTGAGTCTGCTCTCAAGGAGCTTCTTGATAATAAGGTTATCACCTTACCTCCACAAAGAGATTATGAGCCACGAGTCAAACCACCATCATGGAATGACTCGTATTATTGCAATTACCATCAATGTAAAGGTCATAGAACCAATAATTGTCAAGCTTTGAAAAATCTTGTACAAGATTTAATTGACAATGGTACCATTACAATTGAGGGACATCAGACCAATGACGATCATCAAGCATTTAAAGACCCTTTACCAAACTATCAAAAGGGGGAAACATCGGATGCAAAAGCCAAAAGTGTACATAATGTTGAAGACAATATAATCTGTCACATCTATGCAGATGATCAATGGGTTAATGTTATCAAAATCAAGGGAAAACAAGAATATCAACAGGTTAATGTGACAACAAGAGGTCAAGCAAAAGTTGTTCTAAAAGGAAGTTCATCTAAAACAGCTATTTCTCCTCCAAGTCAATATAATTTGGTTGATCAACTAAGAAAAACATCAGCTCAAATCTCTATCCTTGAACTTCTTAAAATATCTCCCACACATAAGAATATTTTAGAAGAAGCTCTTGTAAACACAACTGTTAACATTGATCTGGATGTAAACAGATTTCAAGCCATGGTGGGACATTTGTCTTCCCCCACTTGTCTTTCATTTTCCGATAAAGATGATGCCTCTATGACACATCCACATAATTCCTCCCTCTATCTTGAAGTCATGATCCATAAGCATCGAATTAGACGTGTCTTAATAGATGGAGGAGCCGGTTTGAATATTTGTACCTTAAAGTTAATAAATGCCTTAGGAATATCAGAAAATGAAATTGATCCACAAAGGAAGATAACTATCAAGGCATATGATGATGAAGAAAGAGCTTCTAAAGGATTAATATTGCTGCCTATCAGAGTGGGACTTGTTGTGAAGAATACATTTTGTCAAGTTCTAGATCGAGATCTTTCTTATAACATACTTTTGGGTCATCCGTGGATTCATGATATGCAAGCGGTACCATCAACATATCATCAATGTATCAAGTTTCCATATGATGGACGGGAAATAACTATACAAGCTGATTACAATAGTACCCAAACTTGTTCAAATCTTCGAGTAACTCAAGATGTCTTTGTGCCACACAATAGGGAAGCTCTTGCTATTTCTTCTTCCAATTTACAAGTCCAATTGCAAGAATTGACAAAGAATCTTGATACTAAGCTGAAGTTTAAAGACAAAGGGGTAGGTGAATATTCACTATCTCTTTCTACCTTACCTCCTTCTCTGAGGTCACATGGGCAACCTACCTTATCAAATCAAAAGATTGCAACAGCCTCTACATCCCAAAATTTTGTGCCAGTCACAAAGTTTGATGGAAAATTCATTAGAGCCAATACCACTGAAGAAGAGGCTGGAGATAGGGACATCCTAAATTGGCTATACAAAGATGAAGATGACTCTCTCTTGCACATTAAGTTACCTACAGAACAATATGGTAAGGGATACACCATCATGCAGAAAATGGGCTATGAAGGAAATGGTCCTATAGGAAAAAGAAGAGAAGGAATTGTGGAACCAATTCAACCTATTTCAAAGCATTCAAGTGATAAAACAGGACTTGGATATGGTAAAGATAAAGAAGAATCTACTTCACAGCAAGCACAATCAACTTATGAAGGAGGATCAATGTCAGATAAACCTCATGAATCAGTTTTTCAATTGCAGAATAGTTCAGATACTGATTCTAATGAATATGAATGGGATACCATTTATAATGATGAATTTTGGAGAGACAAACAAGTTGATACCATACACAAATATGCACCTGTTCTCATACAAGGAGAAGGTTCAAGGCCTCCACTTGATTATGTTTTACAAAGTGATCATGACTCAAGTGAGGACGAATCAAATTCTAACGAGATTGATGATCAACAGGAGAATACCATCATAGACCTTGTCTACCATGAAGATGATAACCACATCATGACTTTGACAATTCAAGACCTTACTCAACCTAATGGTCCCATGCCTTTAGTTTATCCAGAACTTATTGATTGGGACATTGATGCACCTATTCATATCCCCACATTCCATGATGATGAGGATATTATAAATTTCCTTTGTTCCTCCAATGAAGAAAACAATTGTTTTATCCAAGAATTTCATACTCATGATTTTGATAAGGAGGGTGTCAAGTCTCTTAGCTGAAAAATAAATGAAATAAAAGATGTATCTATTGGTGAAAACCGAAAAATGGCAGTGATAGATCAAAACAAGAGAAAAATAAAGAGCAAATCCGATAGTGAAAACCTTTCTAAGGCATTGAAGGATGAGAAATTTGACACTCTTCCCAAGCATTATCATGAAAGGTCTTCTATTTTGATCGAACCAACAGAATCAGTCAACATAAGTACAGCAGAGCAGCCAAAATTTTTGCAAATTGCAGCATCATTAACAGTTGAAGAAGTCCTGAAATTCATGGAATTCTTGAAGGAGAATCAAATTAACTTTGCTTGGTCATATGCTGATATGCCAGGGTTAGATCCTAATCTGATAATGCATCATTTATCTATCAAGGCAAGGGCAAAACCTGTGAAGGAAAAGCTCAGAAAAATGCATCCACATGTTGCATTACTGGTCAAAGAAGAATTAAAGGAGCTTTTGGATGTTGGATTCATTCAAACTATTGACTATGCAGAATGGATTTCCAATATTGTACCTGTTTCAAAGCCAGATGGGAGGATCAGAGTTTGTATAGATTTTAGAGATTTAAATAAGGCTTGTCCAAAAGATGACTTTCCTTTGCCCAACATAGATATGATTGTTGATTTAACTGCTAGCCATGCAATGTATTCATTAATGGATGGATTTTCAGGATACAACCAAATAAAGATTGCACTAGAGGATCAAGATAAAACAACATTCACATGCCCTTGGGGTACATATTGCTGGAATGTAATGCCATTTGGGTTAAAGAATGCCGGAGCCACTTATCAAAGAGCAATGACAACAATTTTTCATGATATGATGCATACATTCATGGAAGATTATGTTGATGATTTACTTGCCAAATCGTACACACGAGAAGAACATCTAGAAATCTTATCAAAAATCTTTATCAAAATGGAGAAGTTCAATGTTCGTTTAAATCCAAAGAAATGTGTCTTCGGCGTGACATCTGGAAAACTCCTAGGATACATTGTTTCAGAAAAGGGTATAGAGGTTGATCCAAAAAAAGTGCAAGCTATAATGGACATGCCTCCACCATGAAATATCAGTCAGCTTCGATCATTGCAAGGACGACTATAGTCCATCAAAAGTTTTATAGCTCAACTGGCAGACAAAAGCTTGCCATTTACACATTTATTGCATAAAAATGTCCCATTCAAATGGGATGACAAATGTGAAGCAACATTCAATCAGGTCAAGCAATATCTTGCGTACCCACCAGTTTTAATTCCACCTATTCCAGGAGAGCCACTCATACTTTATATTGCAGCAACAAAAGTATCCTTGGGAGCATTGCTAGCACAAGAGGATTCTACAGGTAAAGAAAGGGCCATATACTATATCAGCAGAGCTCTAACAACTCATGAATTAAACTACACTTTCATAGAAAAAGCTTGTCTTGCAGTGGTGTTCGCTTCTCAAAAATTGCGACACTATATGTTGGCTCATACAGTTAAGTTGATAACTAAGATTGATCCATTAAATACCTATTAAGCAGAGCTACTTTAACAGGGAGACTTGCAAAGTGGGTAATGATTTTGAGTGAGTTTGACATTCACTATGTAGATCGAAAAGCTATTAAAGGACAGGTCATTGCATATCAGTTGGCCGAAGCACCTTTACAAGAAGAAAATCCAATGCACATTGAGTTTCCTGATGCAGATGTCTTCACAGCAACAATTCAGAAATCATGGACATTGTACTTTGATGGATCTTATACACAATATGGCTCGGGGGCAGGCATCCTCTTTGTTACACCTGAAGGACATACCATTTCACGATCATATCGGTTGATGTTTCCTTGCACAAATAAAATAACTGAATATGAGGCATTCCTCATAGGATTGAAAATAGCCTTAGAATGGCGGATTATAGAGCTACAAGTCTACGGTGATTCACAACTTGTCATTAATCAAATTAATGATGATTATCAAACCAAAGATGATAAGTTGCTACCTTACAAGAATATGGTGGATGATTATAAAAAGTATTTGGTATCAATCAAGTTTTCAAAAATATCAAGGATTGATAATAAAGCTGCAGATGCAATGGCTACCATTGCTTCCTTATTACAATTATCAGAAGATCAAACTAAGTATGAATTCTTGGTGGAACAATTGTTTTCTCCCGCCTATGATAATCCTGAAACCCAAGTCATATGTCATTTAACCGGTTCTGACTCACCTTTATATGGCAAGACTTATACCTATTTGAAAGATAATATCTTACCTTCGAATTTATCCCGCAACCAAAAAAGGAATTTCATTCGCCAATCATCCCGTTATACCTTAATTGTCGATATCCTTTATCGACGTGGTCTTGATGGTACACTCCTTAGATGTCTTGAATGTGACGAATCTGAAAAATCCTTACAAGAGGTTCATGGTGGTATTTGTGGAACTCATTCGAGTGGTTTGACCTTAGCCAAGAAACTTGTTAGAATGGGATACTATTGGCCTACCATGGAGAAAGATTCTTTTACTTTTGTCAAGAAGTGTTCTAAATGCCAGATCCACGAGAATCTTATTCATGCACCTGCATAAGAACTACAACCTTTTACTCCGACATGGCCTTTTTCTCAATGGGGACTTGATCTTGTTGGAAAAATTCATCCTTCATCATCAAATGGTCATAAATTCATCATTACAGCTACGGAGTATTTAACAAAATGGATTGAAGTTGTTCCTTTGACAACAGTGACTGGTAAACAAATATTTTCGTTTATCCTGAATTACATTATCTGTAGATATGGAATTCCTAATTCTATCATCACTGATAATGGAAGGCCTTTTAAGAATCAGGACGTTGATGAACTTTGTGAAAGATTTCACATCCAACACAGGTTCTCTACACCTTATTATCCACAGGGTAATGGTCAAGCAGAAGCTTCCAACAAAACCATTTTGAAGATATTGAAGAAGACAGTAAATGACGCCGGTCGTGATTGGTATGTCCAATTAAACCCAGCTTTGTGGGCATATAGAATCAGTATTCGCACACCAATAGGAGCTACCCCATATGCTTTGGTCTATGGAGCGGAAGCAATCTTACCACTAGAGGTTGAAATACCTTCACTTAGGGTCTCACTCAAGAGATTGATAAGTGATGAAGACTACAGAGTTTCTCGCCTCCAGGAGTTAGAACTGTTAGATGAAAGACGTCAACATACAGCTGATCATTTGAAGGGTTATCAACATGTTATGTCTCTTAGTTATAATCACAGAGTTAAATCATGAACATTTCAAGTGGGTGACTTAGTCTTGAGAGAAAATCCACGTAATCAGTAGGACAGAGAAAAGAAAGGGAAATTTGAACCTAACTGGCTTGGTCCATTTGTCATCATTGTAGCGTACGGTTCTGGTGCATATCAGTTATCCACATTCGAAGGGGACCTTTTTGAAGAGCCGATCAATAGAATTCATTTGAAGAAGTTCTATGTCTAAAAATCATAAAAAGTCTTGAAAAAATAAAAAAAATCATAAAAAGTCCTTCAAAAATAAAAAAAATCATAAAAAGTCCTGAAAAAATCAAAAAACAAAAATCATATCCTGAAAAAATCAGAAAAATCTTGAAAAAGTGCAATAAAAACAAATGGTGAAAACCTGGCAAACAGGCACTACTTGTGATCAAAATAGGCTTTTCCATCTATTATCTTATGTCTTGCATTCATTTTAGGTATCATCCATTCATTTCTGTCATCTGTATATATCCATATCATTTGACAGGGATCTTTATGTTTCATCATGGCTTGATGAAATTTGTATATATCCATACTCTTTGGGTTGTGTTTACACTGGGGGCAAAAACGTAGAAACATACATTGAACAAACAAGAGAGGGGCAACGAGCTTTTTGAACATCACAAATGGACATAAAACAGTTTGCCAAAACATAACAAACATGGTCGTATCAAATCAACCACAACATCCTTATTCAATGCCAATTGACATCAAAGCAACATGATTGAAATAAGAACATCAATGATGAAAACCAAATTGGATGATCTTAATCTGAATAAATGTTTGAAATACTTTAAGCAAGCTTTGAATGGTTGTTAGGTTTTTCTATCATATCTCTAGAGCAATTCGATGATGTACTGAACTAGAAAAGCAAGGAAGGAGTATGATTTTTCTTTGTTTGTTGTTTGCGAGGAAATCATTAGTACTATGCAAATTGGTCGCGACACATGCTCTACTATGTATCATGGATGACATTTCAGAATTTGCATGGGAAACGGGTTAACTCTTGTTTGTTTATGCAAGCAATACTCAGGTCATCTCGGTTCAATTATACCTAGATGCTTGTATTAACTTGCTATATTAAAATCATGAAAGCAATACTCAGGTCATCACTGGTGCTAACATACCCTTTGATGCTTGTATTAACTTTCAACATTTCAAAGCTCTATGATGATACAAAAAGCAAAAATAAGCTCTCCAAATGGCAATATTGTATGGATGTCCTGCATGGTTAATATAGATTGCATTCATGTTAGAATCTGCATTTTGCATTAATAAATTTACCAAAAAGCTGGCAAAGAATCAAATGGTTTATATCTTTTCGAATACATGACTGGGTATATTTTGACATTCACAAAAACATCATTTCATATATGTTGGCATTGGAAAATCATAAAATCAAAGCATACATCATAAACATATACATTCATTCATCAAATAGATTTTATCTCATAAATCATGTATACATATATATCATAACCATGAAACCATCATATCATACGCATCATATAGACACATTTTTCTCATCATAAATCATCGCTGCATTTCATATATCTCAAAAATAAATGTCAAAATGTACAAGGATGTCAACTACAAATGATATAATATCATCAAAAATGAGATCATCTCAAGGTGTATACAAAATGTCTCAACAAAATATCATGAAAATATCATCTACAATGCACTAGGCAGTGCTATCCTCTGAAGGAGTTGGTCTGGGATCTGTACCACCTGCCCCTGATGGACCTGTACCACTTGCCCCTGATGGACTTGCACCGCTTGTCCCTGATGGCCCTCTTGGAGGTAATGGCTGTGTCACACCTCTACTGGTAGTATGAGAGCGACCATGAGTAGATCGTGACTGAGCATAACTCTCCCTCCGCTCAAGTGGAACCACATCATGATATCTAGTCCTGTAAAACTTACCCTCTCGGGTGGCTCTAGTCACCTCTCTCATCATATCACCAATCAAGGTGCTACCTGCTACTCTCTGTAGGCTATCTTCCAAAGCAACGACCTGCTCACCTCGCTGTCTCGCTGTATCCCTCTTAGCAGTAACTGAAGTCAGCTGTCCCTGCAACTGTGAAATCAAGGCCTGTGCCTGTGCAAGCTGAGTCTGCAAACTCTGTACTATACTCTGTAAAGAGGATACCTAACCTGATACTGCTGGATCTACTGAAGAAGATGGATTTGTGTGTCGCATCCGTGATCCACCTCTACCACCTCTCCTACCACCTCTCCTACCACCTTTATCATCACCCCTACAACCATCACCTCTACCTCCACCCTCCCCCTCATCACCTCCCTCCTCATCATCTCCTCCACTCTCATCATCACTGTCCTCTGAATCGTCATCCTCTGAAGCTGAGTTTCTCTGTTGTCATCTTTGTGCAGCAATAGGAACAATAGCCTCATCAGGATCAAACATACGTGGTGCCGGATGCTCTAAGACATACTGAAAATACTCTAGTGTTGTCCATGCGTCAAAGACATCCACATGGTAATCCCACATCATTGCTCCTAAACTGGTGAACTCTGCCACCGCCATCTCATAGGAAATCCGTGGACCCCATACAACAAGCTCTAGCTGTCGCCGTGCATAAATGGCCGAACCTACAGGCATACCCTGAATCCGTCCAAACTGCCGACATACTCGTCCAGCAAGAAATCTCTCAATGATCCATGGAATCCGCCCAATCAAAAATCTAGAAGTACATACATACAACATCTCCCTCGCATCCTCTAGCCATGGCTCACAATTTAAATATGGTCTCCAGCATACTGTATCCAGACTATCCAATAGCCGCTGCCAATGTACTAGTTTGCCCAGTCTCGGTTGAGCAATAATATGAGCATATCTCCATCTATACGATCGATCAGCTGGTCGCTGTCCTCGAGTCAATGGACGCAAAACATAAAAGTGCTCCCATGCCCATATTTGTAGTAATGAGCACCCAACAGCAAAACTCCGGCCTCTACCATAAACAATATGATGTAACTCATCATATAAGTGGGCTAGCATGCATGTACCCCACGCATACCATGTCCCCTGCATCACCATACTCTCCAAAACACGACCCCACCCGATCGCGAACCCCTTCGACCTATAGTCGGGGCATAACACACCTCCAATGAATCCTGCAAGTACAGCTGGTAAAGGTGGATATGTATTTGTCATCTCACCCCATGGAATGAAATATTCGGCGATCTGATCATCTCTGAATACCCATCTCAAAGAATCAGTGCCTCTAACCTCTTAGCTATCAAATACCACTATATCTCCAATTACTGGGATCTGCAAGATGCGATATACATCCTCAGGGGTCACTGTAATCTCTCTGGTTGGTAAATGAAATGTGTTGGTGTCACTATGCCACTGCTCTGCAAGTGCTGTCAATAAAGCCCTGTTGAGGCGAACCTCAGGCATGTCAAGTAATGAACTCAATCCACATGCATCAATCACATCTCTATCTGACTATAACAACTGTGGTATCAAACTCCATGTACTAGGAAATGCCTCCCGTGACTGCAAAACACCTAATCTCTCCTATTGACACATCATCAAAGCAAAATCAATATCAAATCATCATGACTTATCAATCAAAACTGAACATAAAACTATTTGTTTTTCATCATCATGGAAAGCAGATAATCAAAATCATGTTTGTTTTTAACAACCTTAGAAGCAAACAAATCAATCAAACTATTTGTTTTTCATCATCATGGAAAGCAGATAATCAAAATCATGTTTGTTTTTAACAACCTTAGAAGCAAACAAATCAATCAAACTATTTGTTTTTCATCATCATGGAAAGCAGATAATCAAAATTATATTTGTTTTTAACAACTTTAAAAGCAAAACTATCAGTTCTTAGTTGTTTTCCAACAACTTTGGAAACAAATTTATCACTTGCAACAATAGTCAATCAAGGGCACTACAGAAAACATCATGGGCGCTACAGAATTCATCAAAGGCGCTATAACATCAAGGGCGCTACAAAATCTATCATTAGCGCTATGCTTTTCATCAAATGCGCTATGAAATCAAATGCGCTATGAAAGTGATCAATAGCACTGCAAAACCTATCATATGCGCTACAAAATTATATGCGCTACGAAAGTGATCAATAGAGCTGCAAAACCTATCATATGCGCTACGAAAATGATCAATAGCGCTACAAAACCTATCATATGCACTACGAAAATGATGAATAGCGCTACAAAATCTATCATATGCGCTACGAAATTAAATGCGCTACGAAAAATATCAAATGCACTATAAAAATCCTTAAGGGCGCTAAAACATCAAATTTTTCACATAAACATTGAAATACACGCCACGAACGGAAAACTTTTGAAAAGCAGGAGATTTACGGGATACATACCGGAGGTCCATAGTGCGTTGGCCGCTGATGTCGTCGGATACGCTCGAAACGGTGTTGGTGAATGGGAAGTGCCATCTTTCTCACTTGATAGCTCAAAATTTACAAATTTTACTAGGTTAAAATTGATAATGACATGGAAAATGACATTTTTAACCTATATAAGGGTAAAATTGGTGGGTTTTATCATATTTTAACATAGTAGAGGCAATTTTTGACATTAATTTTCATTTCATATCTCTTCGGGGCAGTTTCTTCACATCATTATTTTCAAACGATGAATCGACATCTTTAAAATCATAAAAATCGAAAAACCCCACAAAAATCTAAAAAAATAAAAAATTTACAAAAATTCAAAATATTATCGATTCATCGTTCGCGGGGGCATATACCTATCGACATTTCGACAGTCAACATCTGGGGCAAATTTCAAAATTCTTTGAAGCAATGCGTAAAACACATCACTTCAAAGAGGGGCAAAATGTATACACCTAAAAATGGTCACATCACATTTGTCTGGTAATTAATTAAATATTCTTAATATTTAATTAAATCTCCAAATTTCATCTACGTATTTAAATTGTTCATTCTTTCATTTTGATTGAATAAATAAGTTTATTTAATCATCTTTTCTTATTCATTTCTTAATTAATTAAATAAACATTATGATTTATTTATATTAATTATAAATAATCTTGGCTTGGATATTTAATTCGAATAAAGATTAAATATTTCCTCTCTTTTAAATTATTTCCTTCTAAAAATCCTTTTATAATTAAATATTCAAAATATTTAATTAATTCTTCTAAAGTCACATTATAATTAAATATTCCAAAATATTTAATTAAATCTTTCATAGTTCTAAAAAATCAAAAATCAAACTCAATAAATGAAATTAAATAAATTTATTTATTTATTTAATTTGAGGATTATCTTCAACAGCTGTGGAAGCAAACAGCCAAAATAGAAAAATTAATTTTCTCTGTTTCTGTGCAGGCTTGTTCCCGTGGGTTGAAGACAGGAATCCATTCTTCTCTCCAACCTACCAACCTCTTCCATCTTCTTCTCAACCTCTCCATCTCTCACCTTTCAATTCTACCAGACAATCTCACAGCCGTTGATCCTTGCCAGCCAGGATTGTGCCTGCAAAAATCTATAAATAAGACTGCCGGGTACTTCAAATCATATAGGAGCTTTCAGTAAGAAAATTATAGTTAATTTGCATTAAGCTTTTAGCATTCACAGTATTCAAATTTTCATAGCATAGCATAGCATAGAATCATAGCATAGAATCATGGCATCTTTCGTTTACAGCCCCTGTGCATATCCGTGAGCATTTTCATATTCATTAACATATAAGATAGAACTTCCTTTGCATACTCATTCTACAACAGCCATTTGGAGAAGCTGAGCTTACACAAAATCTGAGCGCAGCAGCTTCGAATCTTAGAGATAGAGGAAGATGGAACGCTTCTGAGGAATATTTTATTTCTTTGTTTGAAATTAAATCAATTAGCAATTTCTTTAGTATAATGTTCCATTAATTGTGTTTTTGTTTTCATTTAGATTACATATTTTAACATTACACACATAATCACAAATAGATACATTTAATAAATCTTTTAAAAATAAAATCTCTTAGATTAAATAAAAATAATATGGTCAAACTCTTTATAATTAATATTATGAAGAAAACAACCATTGTTATAACATAAATGAAAATGGAGAATGGTGTTCTCATCCATCATAGAGATTGGTACAAAGTATGAATCACGCGCTACAACATTGTTATATCATGAATGCCCAAAACCATTAACATGGTTATTCTCTCTACTTCAAATAATTTGTCACTATGATCTTTTCTTTTGCTGTTTTTATATTGGTTTAGTTTAAACAATACATTCTAAGCTTTCACTTGTTTAGGTAGCTTATCTGAAACCACACTGCTTCTTCTGTAAGACCCACCTATTAATGCGATTTTAAATAAACCACCTAAACAAATCAAACTTTAAACAGAAATTTCTATATCAAGTCCTCTCTCACAATCTGTGATGAGATTCTTAAAACAATTACCAGTGGCATTTGTAAGATCAATAAGCTTCATACGGTAATCAAGAAAATCTTGTTGAGACCTTTTATGACAAATAAAACCTTTCAATTCCTGCTCAGCACACTCATGAAGTCGTTCTAAGGAAGATTCTGCATAAGCCTGCAAGTGTTCAAAGAGATTCTTGTTAGCTATATCCTTAGCATGCTTACTTTGTGCAAGAAAATACCCATAAGCAAATGTCCACTTCAACACCCTTCTGCAATCAACAATCTGCAGCCATGCATCTGTTACAAACTGGAGATCAAGATCAGACTGACACTGTGAGATCCTTAACTTCTCAAACCCAGAATTCTGAATACTCTGCATATCAGACAGAGCCTTTGCTCTGAAAGATTCATTGGCTTCCCGGAGCTTATAATAATGGGTATACACTTCAGCTTTTTTTTTAATGGTATCCCCATATTGTTCTGTCTCTACTTCATCATGTTCACTACTATAATAACTGTCGCAGCTATAATGGCCACCACGATCGTCCCAATTGCCAAGGCAGAACCAGCAAAACTGAAAGCAACAAAGCGCACAAGTTATATGTCTGCAGCCTTCATCTTTCTCAATGGCAGTTTTACACTTGGGGCAAAGCTTTGTGTTAATATACTTCCAGTTTTCTGAACGTTCGTTATCATTGTCCTTCAACACCCACTTCTTTACAATCTCACAATCTACTGGATTATGCTTTTCCTCTGAACAGTTCCAACAAAACTCATAACAGCATTTACAAGTAACCTCATATGACCTTGACCCACTTCTATAACTATCCACTTCTACAGCATACTCACAACCAGGGGCTGGACACCATTTGATTTCTTTGTTGCTCTCAACATAAGATCTAACAAGGTACTGTCTATACCTTTTTAGATAACGTTCCTCACAAGAAGTCAATAAATAAAGCACCATTTCTTGACCCACAGAGCATTCACAAGATGGTTCAAGGCATTTCAGTCTCAGACATCCTGTTGCTGCATTATCTATTCTTTCTTGAATCCATCGTAGCCAACACCCATTGCAAAAATAATGACCACAAGCCCCTGCTCTCATTCCACTAATGCAGTAACTATCCCGCAAACAACACAGTCCCTTACTGAATTTGGATCAGCCTCTGAAACCCTAATTTTCAATAACCCTAAATCTCTTCTTATGTCTTCCTCCTTCACAAGCCACTCATCAATCACCCTCTGAAAATTCCACCCAAAGTGAAGCAAAAGAGTAACAGCCTCATCTTTAGAGATGGATAGGATGGAGCAAACCCTTTCCATTCCCTCTTCTTGGCGTTGGCGTATATCTTCATTGCTCAGAACAGTGCAACTATTTATCTTCTTCTTATGATGCTCTTCAAAGAAATCAGTCAGCTGGTTTTCCTCTTCAAGCTCATCACTATCATAGAAATATGAATCATATTCTTCATCTTCTTCAGATCATCTTCTTCAAATGTATATTCTTCATGTTCTCCCTGGTTATGATGAAGATCTTCTTTGCTCTCCATATTTTCAATGACCGGAATAAATAAACCACAACTTCACCTGCACATATAAGAAGAGAGACAGATATTAAAACTACTGTAAAAGACAGTAGGAAGGACAGGTAATGCATGCAGTAAAAAAGCAACTTTCATTGCATGACAATGATTCTTTTCTTTTCTTATTTATTTATCTATTTCTGGCTTCATCTACAAGCCCCCGCCCACTAGTCGTCTTAACGTCTTTCTTTTATTGAGTAGGTCCGTTGGATGCGAAACACGTGGCGAGAACCTGTTATCTCCTTGCTCCTTCGAAAAATATTCGAGGAAGTACATAAGGTGTACTATTTTTAAAGCTTAAATAAATTTATTCTTTTTCATCATATTGTTATCTCATCCGCCGGTATACAGCTATTTCTGGTCGGTATACAAGTCCCTTCCACTTCCGGTATACAGCTATTTTTGGTAACCATGTTTTAATCTTTTGTGTGCTTTCCAGGGTTGTCGGTGGTTGCAAACAGACATTATAAATGCCAGTGTTATGCGCGGCAAGCAAGGAAATTTTATAGGATCTGTTCATAAAATCTTAATTTCTTTTACAGCAGTAAATAAAAAGTGAAATGCAAGTCGGGTAATTTCTGTTACAGCAGTAAATCAAAAGTGAAATGCAAGTCAGATAAAACAAAAATAGGCAAAGTGATGGTATTTAACTGTTTACTGTTTTCATATGCATGACATGAAAAAGTGCGTTAAAAATGCCCCAATTGCCTATTTAACCGTTTAGTGTTTTTATATTTATTTATCTTGCTTTTATCCATACAATTTTGTATGTCGGCCAAGTTAGTAGAGTTGCAGTGCTTGCTTTTGTTTTGTACTGAAGGAAGGTATTTTTTAGCATCAATATGTTGTGCTATGTTTATTTGTTACGGCATGAACATATAATATTTTTCTATATTTTGCTAATATACGTATATGTATTCATGTTGTGCAGATTTATACATATATGTATTCATGTTGTGCAGATTTTTCCTATGTATTCATGTTGTGCACAGATTTTTCCCTCCTGCAAAGCCACAAATTATCTGTTCAGAACCATACTCTCTTCTGTTGAAAAACACAAAGTAATGGCATGAAAAACGCGAAGTAATGGCTTCTAAACCAGTACGAGTATTTTATTTTTATTACAGTTATCTAAAAGAACATTCACCCCTTAGGGTGGGGGCCCTAGCTCAGTTGGCTAAGTAATTCCGTTGCGGCTCTGCTGGTCACGAGTTCTAGTCTCCCCCGTCCCGTGGTACCGGAGGGCGTGTCGCGCCAGCGCCGCCGGTCACGTTAAAAAGTTTCCCAGGCGCACTGCAGTTTATAGGGGGTCGTGCTACCCGATTCCTGCAGTCTAAAAAAGAACATTGACCCCTTTAATGTTTTTCCCTCTGAAGATTTATTGTCCCATTGTTTACATTTCTATGATTTCTGATTTCAAATTTCAAAGAACTGCCATTTCTGTTTGTAATGCTCGCAAGCATGCAGTGATATTTTCTAGAGTAAAATAATAAAGTTTTCCATCATACGCCCTTCACAAGCAATTAGGCGACTTCAGCTCTGTTTTTGTCATGCCGTGAAAAGATGCAGAATAATGTCTTCAAACTACTTGTATTTAGTACATTCCAGCTCCATTTGGGGAATAATTAATCAACTTCATCTGTTTTGTCATTGATCAAGGAATATTAATATTTACAATTTCTTTAGCTCTTCTGCAAGGGCTCTAAAAGCTGCTTTCCAATTTGGGCTACAAGCTTCACCGCTTAAAACTTTATGCAATGTCCATAGTTCATTAGGTTTTGCTCTTTTGAATAGTTTTTCAAGTACAAAATAGACATTTTCACTCGAGGACAGGCTTACAAGGTTGGGCTCCTCTTCTGCTTGTCCAGTCCGAGTTAATTCATCCTTGTCAATTTCATAAAGTAAGTCATTGTTTGGAGAAATATTTGAATCCTTAACAATTCCAAAATCTACTTCTTTATAATGTTTCGCAGGAGTTCCACCTCTGCCAACACACTCCACATGACTTGCGTTGGACCTTGCTGCCCAGTAGTCAGTGCATTGATGACCATGGTCAAGTGTCTCTATTGCCTGTAAGAAATTTCTCAGTACTGGAAAGGCTGAAAAAGAATTACCAAAGCTCCAGAAATAAGATGTAACAGATTGTCTAAGAATCTAATGCCTAGCTTAATTCGGTCACCATAAAACTTACATGAACAACTGAAGGTGATGTAAAGCCAAACATTTCAAGTCCATTAAGACTCTCAGGAGGTGGCAAGTGAGGAATGCTCTTTTTTCCAATGCTTTGTTGCCGTGTGATTTCTTTGTTCAATCTCTCCACCACTAATTCCCAGCACTTCTGAATGGATATATGCATGAACACTTCTGTTGGGTGTGCTGCAATTGTGACCTGCAAAATTTCCGTAATTTCAGATTCCTGAATTCCAATCAGCAATGATGACACTAGTGCTAATGGTTCAAGTCCATTCAATAGCATCACCTACTCAACAAAGATCTTCCACCTATTTCTTCTTTCCATGGAGATTAACGTAGTAATTTAACATCCATTCAATGTCATATCAGTTTTCAAGCTAACATTATCCAAAAAATAGCAATATTGTGATCATGAAAATATAAGTAAACAAAACAATCTAGTAAGCAAAGCAATCGATAATTTGAAAGAAACTTTTTTGGAAGGTGATGAAAGCCAGCTTAAATACAACCCCCAAATCTGTTAACTCTCATTTGACCTCCCTGCTTTCCACAGGTTTACATCGGTTGCTTTCAAATGCATATATATCATCATTTCAGTTTTCATGTTGACATTTTCCAAAAAATATAGCAATATTGTGACCATGAAAATTGAAGTAAACAAAACAATCTAAATTTCTAAGTAAAGCCTGCAATTATTTGAAAGAAATATTTTTTAAAGGTGATGGAAGCCAAGTTGAAGTCTATTTTGACCTCCTAGCTAGCCAGAGATTTACATCAGTTGCTTTCAAATGCATATATATTCACGTGTGTATGTATGCACACACAAAACACGATTGCAAAGATGAGATTGGGGAAAAATGCAACATTCCTAGTTTCTAACAAATCAAAGAATATTCTAATATTTGTTGAGTGGGTTTATTATTTCTCTCATCAAGCATCAATCTTCAAGCAAATATTTAAGGAGATGAACCCCTCTTGTAATCAACACACCAATATATCATACTATATATTATATTTTTGTCTATATACTTCAAATGTGCTCATAGCTCTCTTCTTAATATGGTATCAGAGAAACATTTTTAGTGAGGGTTTTAGCCCAGTCATGTGGCAAATACAATTTGAAGGGCACAAGCACAATGTAGGAAAACACAAATCTAGTCACCAGTTGCAGACATCTGAGTAAGGTCATGTTTTTCAGAGTCTCTGATTACCATGGAGTCACCAAAATTTGCATAGGATTTGCAGTCATGGCCAATCAAAGATTTGCATAAATTCTGCAAGCAAGGACAAAATCATGAAAGTTTGCAGAAAGCGACACACGGCAAGGTCACATGAGTAATAGCAGAAATTTTGGGTAAAAGTCTGCATTTAAATTTTAGTTTTTTGGAAATTTCAAAAAGAACTCAAAATAAAAGTAAAGTTTATTTTTTCATGAGAATATTTAAATATTAGAATATTTAAAAGAACTCAAAATAAAATTTGAGTAAAGTTTATTTGATCAGGAGAATATTAGAATATTTTAAAGTGTTGGGAAAGGATTTTTCTTATTTTTTTAGAATGGAAATTCTATTAGAAAAATATTTTTTATCATTTTTCAGACCTGGAAAGTAAAAATCCTAATGCCATTGATGAACAAAAGCTTGTGGATAGTAGTAAATGAGAATGAGAAATCGCCTACAAATTCAATTAAATTACTAAAATGGTAGAGAGGAGATTGTAAAGCCAAAGTCATTATTGGTCTTCCTCTCTCAGATTTTGAGTTACATCATATAGATATGGAAAAATCATCTCCAAGAACATATGGGAAAAATCTAAATAAACTATTTGGATCAAAAGTGGTTAATCCAGAGTTTGCTTTAAAGCTTTCATTATTCAAATTCAAGATGACTGACAATGTCACTATTTCTAGCCACATAAGTAATCTGAAATCTCATATTAGATAGCTAGAAGAAATAAATGCTATGGTAGATGAGGAGGATGCCAAAGATATTTATTAAATAGTCTGCCTTCTAAACATTTCAATGTCATTTTACTCCCAATCAAATGCCTTCTCAAACTTTGGAAAATGTGATTTCAACTCTCTTAGTTGAAGAAAAGAGAACAATTGCAGGAAACAAAGAAGATAATATTCAACATCAAAGAGTTCTATATTCAAGAAACAATCATAGACAACTAGATAAAGATGAAAGGGAGATTGATTATTATTATTGTAGGAAAATAGGTCACACAACTTAGAACTGTAAAATTTGAGCCAATGTTCTCAAGAAAAGACTTAAAGATAAATCAAATGTAGCTTATGTAGCCATTATTGAAGGTCTACCAAATGCTAATAGTAGTGAAGATTTCATTTATTAAGAAGTGCACATTTTGAAGAAAGGAAAGAATCTATGCCTAGATGGTTTCAGTGCTTGTGGATCTTAAGAATTATACAAGGGTTATATGACAACTTGATGGAGCACTGTGGATATAGCCCAACATGAATGGTTGTCCAATAATTTGGAAGGTTCATAATTCGGGAATTTGGGCAGGTCGAATCTAGGGACTTAGGAATTCAGCTTGAGAGCTACAACTTCACAAGTGTTATGCAGCAACTTCATGGAGTTCTACCTAATCCAATAATTGTTTTTCAAAAACAAGCTTCTGAAGAATGTGGTTTTGTTTTTATTTTCGAGCAATGTGTTTTGTCTTCAATTAGTATGTTTTTGTTTTTAGTACTACAAGCCTCAAGAGGGGGTGTTAGAAAATAAGGCTTACCTTTTCAATAATGACATTCTGATGACTTAGTAGTGTGTTATAAAAGTTAGTTATTAAGTTATTGTCAATTAAATCTCTCAAACTCTATATAAAGAGATGAACTCCTTTTATAAGCAAGAGAGCAATATATTACTATGTTACCAGTTCATCCTTGTTGCCTAGTTGGTTTGGGTATGATCAGCTCTGGTTCCTAATCTTGGTCAAGTGCAGGCAGGAGTGAACCCAGGAGAACCCATGTCAAATCCCAGGGAATTGACAGATTCTGCAACAAATTTGTCTATATTTTTTTTTAAATTGCATTTTGAAAGGATTGTCTGTTCTCCTTATCATGGAGCTACAAGACGGTATCCCTGGACGAAAACCCTCAGAATATATTCACAACTGAATAAGTAAAAAATATAATCATGCGTTTGAGTTTTTACCTCATCTTCAACCCCTGTATTTTGCAATTCAAAGTCAATCTTGACAGACCTGGACAGTTGATGATTACCAATAAAATTTAACAACACCCAGCATTTACAAAATTTAATATAATTGTGAATTTATTATACCTTTTATAACAGACACTGCATATTTTAGTATGGTCACGACAGCATATAATTGGATTTTAATATGTACATTGCCTTAACATAATGTAGCACCCTAACATTACCTCTTTGATTTTAATATGTACATAGGAATTAATTAATTAGCACACTATATTATAATTACAAGGTAATGTTGATTAATTTGTAAAATTAATAATATTTATTAATATTATTATTAACTTGATCTATAATTTATTATTATATTATATATTAATTTTATTACTATTGTAGAGGGTCCACAAATATATCTATACATTAAACAATATTAGGAAATATCAAACGTTTATTGCCTCTAATATTTCTGATTTTAGGCCTCAAATATATTTATCATTTTTTGTATGTTTTTATATGGGAAAACCCAACCCCAATTTTTTTTGACTGAATCCACAAACCAGTACTAGAATTTGTATCTTGGCTTTTACACCAGTGGATCAAATTCTCAGTTTCTCCTTGCAATGTGGGATTACTTCATTATTGTAGGCAAGAAACTTTACCTTGTTAACATCCTAATCAGTTATATGTGAAATAGCATAAATTAAACTACAACATACAAGATGTGAAGGAACAAGCGTGATTACCAGCTGCCAAAGAGTATCCATGATCTAGACCATTTTAACACAATTAAATAACATATTTATTACCTTGAACACAGGTTGCTTAAGTCCAGCATCCAGAACTTCTGAAATATAAGTGCACATCTGTGCTGGATCCAAAACACTGTAGAATGTTACACAACTCTTAAATCCTGCAGAGAATTAGGATCTCTATCAAAAGCAGTAATCACAACAAATAAATAATGTGATGAGACAATTGCAAAACCCAATATAAGCCTTTAAAAGATATAAACCTGGAAACGCCAAAAACACAAGAAAACTTGAAATTCACAGTACCTTTGGGAAATATAGTCTCACTGTCATACCAAGGCTTGCAAGGCTCAATAACCCCAACATCAAGAACACGAACGTCATAACTAGCAAAGGCAAGAAGCACACCGGCAGAAGAATGATCTGTGTGTAGATCTAATGGATCTATATCGCCTGAAATTACCTTGCTATCATTCATCACATGATTTGTTCTGGGAACTGCCTCATTATGTTCCATCGTTTGGATTTGCAACTCCACATCTTGCATAAATGGAGCTTCAATATGGGATTGAGATTTCATTGGTATGGAGTCTACATCCACATGTCCATTAGAATTCAATAAAATATTGGGAACTCTCCCTTGTTGGGGTTCGTGCTGCTTAAGTTGGTCTTGATCTGTTGACAATTCTTCAAGTGCTGCAGAATCCATGTTTAAAAAATGCTCTCTTCGGGTAGAGGTATTCACCATATACTGCTCCTTCTGTTCAATTATGTCTTTGTTACAATGCTTCTCAGCAGATAAAATATCAAGTGCTGTTCTCTCATTGCAGTGATCTACATTATCAAAATCTCCCACGGTATCAATTTTATGCAAGTTTTCTTCAATTTTTTCTTCTCTACAATGAATATCTGCAGCTTCTTCATCATCACTAAGTATTATAGTTTCAACACAAGTTGCTGATTGTGAATCCTTTGCCCTTGGTAGATCTTTGCGTATTGATCTATCTTGATCAATTGCAGCTTCACAGATCCCAGGCAGATCCCTAAGAGAATTTTCCTTAAGTGCAGGCATAGAATTGGAAGAAGAAAGAGGAGATGTAGGTTCTTGCAAAAGTTCTTCTTGTGTTTTCATCAAGTTAACATAAGAAGCCAATGTTAAGCCTAAATCTTGAGTAGCCCATCTATTGATTGAACTTCGTTTTCCTCCTAGTGCTTCAATGAGTATATATAACTCACTCACATCATATCTGTAGAGGAAAAACTTATTACTCCAATCACATGCACAAAGTTGACTTACATGTTCCAGGCATGCAAAAAATTCAGGACAGCATCCACATCCTACTGCTGAAAGATGCAAATCATAATAGCAGGCAAAGCATTCTCTTTCTTTCATGTCAAAGTGCCTGTCCATTTTTCTCATAATCGGGAAATTTGGAAGGCATGCTCTCCTTGCAGACTCTCTTTCCACACGAACCTAACAAGGAGAGAAAACAAAAGAAGAAAAGAATTAATTAGTACATGCAAGAGTGGTAATGTTTGTGGCAGCATATTTCAATTCTCTGCTAAAAATGCTGATTTATTTAGCAATTTCTACCTTAAGAGCCTTTGTAAGTACGCCATCTTTCCCACAGAATCCATGCCAACCTGCACTGGCAGAGGTATATTTTCCTAACATTGAAAACTCCCAGAGTATTTTTACGGCTTCCCTTGAGGCCCCCAGAAGTAACTTGTCATGTGATACAGATGTTTTACGGAAGAGCTCTTGGTAGAGCTCTGTTGCAATTTGCCCATGTGGTAACCAATCAACTGGTGCTACATTTACAGCTTCAGCACAGTTAAAACCACAGTTAAAGCCTGCATGATATGCTCGAGGAAAAGTAAGTATGAACTCCCCTGCTTGCTGAACACACCTGTAAACTGGAACACCTTCACACTTCACAGTGGAAGGAGACAGTTGTGTTACCTGTTCCAAAATAAAAGTTAAAATATTAAAACTCACTTCTCTAGAAAAGAATTGAAATTTTAGACTTTTTCAACACAATCCATATACATTCCACTTTCCAGCAATCAGATACATGATACCAGTAACCAAGCATAGTGGTATATCACAACACTTTATACATCCCCTTATTCAAACGTATTTTAGAATAGCAAACTCTAATCCTCATTGTTGTCAGTTTAGACAGTAGCATCCACTATAATTTGGCAAGCTATTGTAAACATATCCAACTCCATATAAGTAAATGAAATGAAAGTTCCAGATGTTACAAATCCAATGGCACTAATAGTTGAATAAGGTAAAAGTAAATTATTAGGATAACCGGTAACAGTTCAAAATTTCATAACATCTATGCAAATTGTTGATTCATTCAAATGTTGGTGTAAAAAAAATTATTCCCTAACCAATTTCTCTCTTGGGTCTTTTTCACACCTAGTTAGTTGAACTTAGGGTACATTTAGGTTTTTTATATTTTGTGTCTCATGTCATACGATTGTGACACTTGTGTCATAATATCATGTTGTCCTAAAAGTCTCACCCTTGCCTATATAAACAAATGTTAGCTTGTACATTATTCATCTTGTATGCATTGTACCATTTGGCAATATAGCATTCTTCATAGCTTCTTTTTTGTGTGGAACATTCTTTGATGTTGCATAAGATGCCTGTTCCTATGAGTCCTTGAGGTGACTTCAACATAATATTAGAGCTCTAAATTTACAAGCCCAATCTCATTTTTCAGGAGATCTTGCTGAGTGCATCTTGGTCCAAATCTGACCCCATAATTGAGTCCAGAAGGCCCAAATCTGCATTGATTGATTGTAAAGTGTAAACGAGGCCTTTTTCCTAGCCCTTTGCCCCATTGTACGGTCCATACTGTTCTTGCACAGGCACTGAGTATTTGATTTTTTTGCCACATACTCCTAAGAATATTCATTCATCTTCATCATTATTTGCAGAGGTATATCTTTTACAAAGTTTATGGTTTTATTTTATTTAAAATCATAAGTATTTGATTAGAGTATGAGATCCAGAAACCTCATACCCCCAAAATCAGTGCATGGTACACATGAAGCTCATTGGCTTAGGACCCTACCACCAAACACTATTCACAGGTCAAAGAGTTGTTTTTGGCAATCCATGGATACAACACAGAACTAGCAGTCACTAAAAAAAAATTGAGTTTGTGGTTGATAGCTTGTGTAAGGCAAAAATTCAATCTGAGGACCTTGGAGGTGCATATCCTTTCCAAATCCATAGATCTCTGTCAGCCCTCTCTCTTTTGTGGCAAGTTTTCAACCTTTGCACAGTCTTCGCAAGGCATTATTAAGGGTACTAGTACTGAGTTGCAGGGCCTGTCAGCCACTTGCCAGTTCTTTTGGGTTTTATGCCCAATGCTAAGTGTTTAGGCACTACATTCAATGCTCAGAGGTTGGCAGCACCACCTCACACCTCCACCTCCATCATACCTCCACTCTACCAACAAACACCACCCTACTCAAATCATACTACATGCATGCTGCTCGACTTGAAGCACTACCTGCACAGCCCTAGGGGCCTTTTTTTTCTTGCACAAAGAAGTTGATTTTTTTGATAGGGCATAACTTTCACCCAAGAAGTTAGATTTTTTACTTCTTACAGGTGCTAGAAAGCTCTTTTCACCCTCTTTGTAGTGATCCACCTAATTTCTTCAAGACTTTGCTACAAGTAAAGAAATATGCTGTTTGAAGCTCTTCCTATTATAAAGCATAACTTTTGCCCACAACATCAAAATTGAGCAAACTTTTTTGAAACTGATCAAAAATTGCAAGGAATCTAATTATAACCTCCATTTTTCTATATAGAAAGTTCATTTTTCTAAAAAATTGTATAAATCACTGTATATCATAAATAGTTGATTTAGGCTTGTTATTTGCAAAAAATACAAATCAATGCCTCTTGCACTTTGCTAAAGGGTTATAATTTATGTTAAGAGTTTCATGTCTGTAATTTGGGAGGATCTATCTTAGTTCATAATGGGTTTTTAGTTCATCCTTTTGTAGACGTCTCAAAAAGAGGGAACTATAAGCAATGACGAGAAGGTATCTTGATGTAGAAGAATCCAGAGTGTAAGGGCAATCTTGCATCACCCAAAAAAATGTTTTCTTTTAATTTCTGTTTGGTTTAGTGAATATTCATAAAGCTTATTTCCTTTTAAAGTCCTAGTGAACAATTTAAAACTTTCAATTTTCAAAGAAGCAGGGTTTCTATTTTTAGGAAGTTTTTATTTGAGCACGTATGGACCTGAAAATTTAAACAGAGCTTCAAAATTGTAAAGATAGCCTATGGTTAAAATGTTCAAAGATCATTTTCAGATAGTGAGATATTAAAGTTCAAGGTTCAAAAATCCTATAAAAAATATTCAACTTGAATTTTAGACTTTTAAATGATCGAATGAGTGGTTAACACTGATTAATTCTTGATCTAGAATGAATATGTCATAGAGCACTCCAAGCTCTTTGGTTTAAAAAAAATGGGCTCAATCAGGTGCTCAAATCAAAAGTTTTGGCTCCCATAAGTTGTGAGCGAGAGTTATGAATTTCAAATTTTTGCTTGAAGGCACCAAAGGGCTATTTATGACCATTTTTTTGAGCATTTTTCAGTAGTGGAATGATGAAGGGAAGGAGGAAAGTTGTGACGAAGGAGGGAAAGAAACTGTAATGTTTTGCAGCTTGTGAGGATTTCATCCTCTATTTTCAATTTTGTTTTCTCATTTTTGTAATGTAATATGTGTTCACTTTAATATAAGAATATTCATATCTTCCTGTGAGAAATCTGTGTGGTTGTGTGTTGTGTGATTTTCCCCTTCATCATATCTTGAAGCACTTGTGTCAGCTTCATCTTTTGCCCCATCTCTATGGGCTTGTTCCTCAACCAAGTAATTCTAGGAGGTATCTAGTTTGGGCTACCAAGAATGATCGTGTCCTAAGAGTGGTTGGTTGTCATGTTGATAATAAAATTTGGTGGGCCATACAGCACATTGAGTGCCCTTGAGTTCTTTGGACCAAAATTTGGGAGATGCATGGAAATTCTAATACTCAACCATTCCTAAATGATTTTGCTTTGGATTGTCCTATACCTTTTAATGATTTAGAGAATATACTATATGACTATGATACACTTATGGAATGTTACCATACAGAGACTCTTGTTAATCCATCAACCTCGCTGATTCCTAGTGCAAACTCAGAGGATCATCCTTGTTTTCCAGATGTGGATTCTTGTTATAAGTACTTCATAGACATTTCAGGCTTGTTTTGTGAGTCTTACCTTATAGACTTGGAGGACAACATCAATGACAATTCTATTTCTACTACTATCAACATCATGTTTGAATTTTCTCTTCATCAAATTCGACATGATTATAGATTGTGACACTCTTTAATTAGGCTTGGAGCTCCTTTTTTTGTAGCATTTTTTGGCATCAACAAGGTGACATTCAAGAAATTTTCAAAGACATACATTCTGAGATTTCTTCCCTCATATTCCTTGGAATGGGAAGATCTTTTGCATACAGCTTTGGCTGTGTTTCTTCCCAAGGAAAGAAATGTTTTGTGGCATTCTTGGATCATTTTCAGCATTCTATGTCGAGCATCTACCATCAATGTATGAGACCCTACATTTAGGGGGGAACTACATGGTCTCTCTTCTCTCTCTTCTAGGAGGATTTTTTCTTGACATACGGTTTTATCTTTCTCAACTATGACATTTTGTACATGGGTGAAAGAAATTGCCGTTGGGAAGTCACCTTGAGTCCTTCCTGCACTCGTACATGTTTTCTTTCATTTTTTCTCATTTAAGGAGGAGTTTTCAGTTTTTCTACAGTTTTTCCTTTCTCCATCTGTGAGAGATCTTTTGTACATGGGTACCTCATCAAGCCTTGTTGTCAAAACCCATCTTTGAGTTTTTTACTCTCTTTTTTCCTTCCCTAAGTTGCACTTAAAGGGGAGTGAAAGTGTGAACAGGGTTACACCCTAACCAGTTCCACTCTTGGGTTGTTTTCACACCCAATTAAATTTACTTATGGCACATATAGGTTATTTACCTTTTGTGTCTCATGTCATATGATTGTGACACTCATCATAATCTTAT